>JAVJIF010025788.1:0-58198 GCA_038442645.1 Agave tequilana | reverse complement strand
ACCTCCATAGCTCCAATTCGACATTTACCCAGCTCCCGTCTCATCGACTAGGACAATATCATCAGTAAATAGCATACATCATGGTATCTCATCCTGAATAGCTCTAATAAGCTCATCCATCACAATGGCAAAAAAAATGGACTCAATGCAAATCCTTGATGCAATCCAATTGTGATCGAAAAATTACTTGTTAGGCTTTCATAAGTTCTGACATTTGCCACTGCTCAATCGTACATGTCCTTGATTATGTTTATATAATTGATGGGAACTCCCTTCTCAATCAATGTCCACCATAATACCTCTCTTGGCACCTTATAATAAGCTTCTTCTAAATTAATAAAGACTATATGTAAATTCTTTTTTTCTCAAACTCGCTCTATAAGTTGACAAAGCAAATGAATAGCCTTTGTCGTCGATCTCCTCGATATGAACCTAAACTGGTTCTCTGATATTTTAACATTTTACCTTAACCTATGATCAATTACTCTTTCCCAAAGTTTCATGTATGACACATGAGTTTTTATTCCATGATAGTTTGAACAATTCTGAATATTACCCTTGTTCTTATAGAGAGGTACTGGGGTACACTTCCTCCACGCATTTGGCATCTTTTTAGTTAGCTAGATCTTATTAAAGAGGTTTGTCAGCCATCTCACACTCATCTCTCCTAGGCATCTCCATACCTCAATAAGAATTCCATCTGAACTAACAGCTTTCCTTGATTTTATCCTCTTTAAGGCCTCTTTAACTTCAGATTCGGTAATCCTATGCATAAATTTACGGTTCATATCTGGTACTGAATGGTAAGGTCACCTAAATCTTGAGTAAAACTATCATTGAATAATCTGTCAAAAATACTCTCTCCATCTTTTCTTGATTCTTCATCTCGAACTAAAATCTTCTGATCCTCATCTTTGACACATCTAACAGTACATAAGTCTCTAGTCTTTCTCTCTTATTCGAGCAATTTCATATATAAATTTTCAACCTCTTTGGTGTCCAACTTCTCGTACACTTCTTTATACACTTTAGCTCTTACATTCTAAATAGCTCTCCTAGCCTCCTTTTGGCTAACTATATCTCTCAAAACTCACTCTATTACTGATGTGTTCGACTCATATTTGAGAAATCTTCACCGAAGTGGAGAATTGTAGGGGAGAAGATAAAAATATATAGTTTTTTTAACTCTTTTGGAGTTAGTCCTGAGAGAGGAGCGTGTGGCAGAAAAGAGGTGGACAAAATGAACAGTCAAACGGCTGGCCAGCCATCCGAACAGCCAGGCTGCTGTTGACTATTCAACTTAGGATTAGTACTTTTGACAGACAGAGGAAGATTTCGAAAGATTATACCAAAGCTCTCGAAAGCTACTGCAGGAAGCTTTACGAAAGCTCTGAGACAGACCACCTCTCGGGAATGCAGCTTTGAAATTGCGACAAACTGGATGAATTCTGATTATATTTGAATTCTAATTCTAGTTGAATTCTATTTTTTATTTTGACACAAATTCTGGGTATCTAGGTTTCCTCTCTGGCTATGAATATAAGATCTTTTGAGATCAACTGTAACCTAACGTGGAAAACATTGACATATTGAATAAAATCTTCTCTATTCTGCTTCGGAGGAATTGCTGAACCTCGTTACATACTTTATTCTCCTCTATTGTTTGTTATTTGTGTCATATTTGTGATCGGCTCTAGATGTAACTCTGATCTCGTGTCTCGTTTCACCCAACACCGCATAGTCTATGCGAACCAAGGATACGGCTAGAGTGTTGAGACCTGGAATTTGAGCCACATTGACTTGAGCCACGTTTGACCTTAGTTTTGTTTGCTGTGTTTCCTGGCTTGTTGAGGCCCGAGAAGAAGAAATCTTCGGCTTTGACAAGCATTGGGTCCTCGCAGACTTTCTCATTCACAAATGCTACAAGATTAAGCGAAGTGAAACTTAGTAGGTATTTTACTGACACTAGATTGCTAAAAGCATAGGATGTGACTTGGTGGATTGGGAGATCTATTTACTTAATCATTAGGGTTATTCATGCAATCAATAAACAAAGTAGACAACTAATTTGATATAGACAACTTAAAGATTAAACTTGTTTCAAAATTAGGGCGATATAGGTCATGCATATACCATTAGACATCTTGTCGGCGATGCAGAAGTCTTCAAGAGGACTAGGATCAGAGGCAAACATCAGAGACATGGTAAGGGTGATAATAACAACACGAAGGAGCTTGTTCCCATCTTCTTTTTAGCTAGGGATGAGAAATTTTTTTAGGAAAGGAACCTACTTAGTGAGATACTCAATGAATGGATGGTTTGAGTTGTTCAGTACTTCATGGGTACATGTAGAAGGAGAGTAACCTAGGATTTTGGGCTGTAACATATATGTCTTGAAATGATCTTTGCTCTCTATATGGGTGCGGAAGTTGTCTGAAGGTTTAGGCAATATCTTACAGTTATTATCCTATTCTAAAGAAAGATTAGTTGTGGTTGGTACTTGAAGTAGTAGTTCTTATGCATTAACTTTCAACAAATGATGATCTGATGTGGTCATAGTTTAAACACGTTGATCATGGACTTATTAAGAGTACACACTAGTAGTAGATGGCGGGATGAAGAGAGTTGAATAGAAATGCAACCTCTATGTTCAGAGCATTGACAACCATTACATGTTCCACTTGGTTAAAAGCATATGTGAGTTTTATTTAATCATTGCACTTATCATTTATGAGATATTACGTTTTGATTATAAACTAAAGCTGTTTATTATTTAAAAAATGCAATGCAATATTTAATACTCGCATTTATTAAGTATTTTCTTCAGAATAAAGTTTGAACTGTTATAACCACTTTTGCATATATTATTTTTTCTGTATTTTCAATGAATATATTTTCTACTACATTTTTCCTCACATATCTGCCACTGAACAACTTGTACAATTGCACACTTTTCAGTTTGTGGAGCTAAGTTGATAATTGAAACCGACAATAACAACTAACCTAACCCATATCCGTAGAATTGTCAGCCTTCTAGACCTAGAGAGATAGATTAGTACATCATGATATTGTATACATCCTTGTAATTGTCAGTGATGATTATTTACGGGAAATTGTTTTTGTTTACTCAAAAAATGGAAATTTTTTTGGTTCTTTTCAAATTAACAAGTAGTAGTCTAACAATTAATAGGAAATCTCGAGTTCAACTTAATTATGAAATATCTTATTAAGGACATGGGTGAATTTGTTTATTTGATCACTAGACCTGCTGTCCGTGAAACTCTGACACACAATCTGACATCTGATGCCTCTCTAAATATTATTGTCATCCTTATTGGTGTGTAAAATGTAATGCAGTATGCGATTAGGCAAATTTAGTTCTATACAAAGAATGAGTCTTTCACTTTTCATGCAGGGAACATGAATTGTGATTAATTTGAGCTCTGGCAGTTTAGATGAATTCATATATTTATCAACATATAGAATGGTCTTACAATTTAAGGTGTGTCTGAAATGAGAGAAAGAATGACAAGGTTTCTTAAATGCTTGCATTTGTATTTCTGTACTAAGACATCTTCAACTTATGGTTTCTTTAATATATGATTTCTAGTGCTTTGGCCTAGTTTATTTCTATAAGTAGAGTGCTTGAAATGTACAGCAAAGCTTGCTAATTATTTCAAGTTCTGATTGCATAAGGCATGAATTAGTACTAACTAATTAGATCCTCTCTTTACTGAGTTTACTGTAGTATTATTGCTGGAATGCATCAGGGAGTGACAGGAGGTGGTGTCAGCAATTGCAGAAGTCTTGGAGGGAACTGAAATCAGGAGTGCGAGGAAAAAGATGGAGAGAAGAGCACAGAAGAGATGGAGTGAAGAGAATATCTTTTCACGGATAAAAAGGCCTTGAGAAGAAGGTATATCGAAGGAAATGCTTCTGGTATAAAAAGTGCCACGAGATCAGTAGATTTATAGATACATAGATAGATAGAGAGGAATGAGTTTATGGTTTGATGTTTTAGTATAGCTCTAGTTTGAATTATGGACGAATGAACCTATGCCCTTAGGTGGAAAATCATTTTACTGATATAATTTGTTCTTCTAAGGTAAAGTTAGTATGCCTGTTCGATAAAATGAAGTTATAGTTTTGAGCTACCAGTCAAGTCTTGTGAAGAGATATTTTTATTGGTCAAAACTGTCCTTGTTAAGTGAAGTTAATATTGCCTGTTCAATGAAATGAAAATTGAAGGGTCTTACATGTTTGGTAGATTCTTTCTGTTAATTATTTGAATATTTCATTGGATTAGTTTATTGTTCTAGTATCAATGTTCACCTGAAGACACTGGCGGTGATAGATCTGTTTGATTTTTGTTTTTGTTTGCATATGCATGCATTCACTGCGGCCCTGGTGATTTAAAACTCAACAAAATGACTGAGTATTTGACACATTGTCATCGCACTAGTAACTGCTCTTTTCCATCTGCTTTAAGATGTGTAGATAACTGATTAATTGGAAACAAAATTTTCGATCACCTTTCTTTCTGGGTATGTACCCTGGATAAAGACTTAAGGTTTAAAGAAAATATCTGACTTTTATATTAAAGAGTAATGAAACTACAGAAACACTTGTATTACCATCAACATGCAAACAAACACACACTGTTTGCTTATTTAAACTTAACAATAGGTAAAGTATGTAGAAATCATTTGCGATTGCCAATGGTATTAGTTGTTGTCCATCCAGAACTGAGCCTGGAGCCAGTCCACTGTCTTCTTGTCCACTTGGAAGGCTTTGGCAAGAACATAATCAGAAATAGGCGGATTTGATCCGAACACGGCATTAGCTATTGTGATCACACCTGGGTTCTGACTACTGAGGCCTGCGATTGCTATTGCATTTGTATGTCCAGAATTGAACTGAAAGTGGATGAGTCCTTGGGGGAACACAAACACATCACCCTTTTGAAGAACCTTGGTGAAGAGCTTGTTAGGGTTGGATGTCACAAATCCGACATAGAGCGAGCCTTCTATCACGGTTAGAACCTCGGTCGCTCGTGGGTGGGTGTGAGGCGGGTTGAGTCCGTAGGGTGCAAAGTCAATTCGGCCAAGGAGATGCCAAGGGTGTTTAGGCCCGTTATGTTAGCTGCATTTACTAGAGTGACCTTAGATCCCAATGGGTTGCTTGTATTGCCTGGCTTGTCAAGGCCAGAAAAGAAGAAATCCTCCGCTACTGCCAGTTTCGGGTCCTTGCAAACTAGCCCATTCACAAATACTGCAATACAAAAAGGTAATTAGAGATATATTATTGCTAATGTAGAGTAAATAACATCATGAGAATATCACCACTCAAATGTTTTGTTACGTTGAGAAATTTCAAATCTAAGTCTTGACTAGATTTCTATGACAAGTTTTTTGTTCTAGCCCTATTGTGAGTAAGAATTTACATATTGTCTTGAATACTAGTTGGCTGGTATAGTGACCTGTTTGTTATAATGCAGTTTAGTTTGGGACAACTATGTAGCAGGCTGAGAAAGTAATGACGGAAAATCATCTTGTAGGAGATATGAGACTATGGGAGTAAAAGAAAGCAAGTTAAATTACCAGGGGATGTATTATCTGCGACACAGAAGTCCTGGAGGGGACTCGGATCCGAAGCAATTGCGAGAGAGGATGTGAGGGCAAGGAGAGCAAGAAAAAGGATGCCACTAGCCATTTTAGGAATTAGAATAAAAAGTTTTGAGTGATATGCAATTGAGGCAATCATGGGTATATATAGGGTGAAATCTGATGCGTGTTGTTTGATTTTTAGGTGAAATGCTTTGAAGTGGTCAGGTTCTCATCTTCAGAAGGAAGAAGTTTCTACATGGTTAGGTGCTATCTTTGTTAGCTCTCGTCTATGTTCCATAATTATCTTTAGTTGCTGGCTCCTTAGGAGAGGGACAGTTTGTGTTAGGTAAGTTTTATGTACTAATTCTTGGTATAAACAGAGGGAGATGGAATTAGTCAGAGAAGAAAATTTTGTTAAGGTAATAAAACGTGATGGAAGTATGGAGTTAGTAAGATATGGAAGAAAATTTATGAAGCCAAAATAATAATAAAAACTGTCCACTTTCTCAAAAGACGGTGTTTTGGCAGGTCATAGACAACCATCTTGATTTCTTACTAGATTATGATATAAGAATCTGCATTGTTTGCATAATTTTTTTTGCTGAGTTCATGAATAATATGTTAAGAGAAAAAATGTTATGTAGTTTTATGCAAGGAGCTTAATTACACATGCACTCTTAGCTTGTTAACTTAATGTTCTTTACATTATTAGGATGTTATGGTATTATTGAATATTTATTCTATTGCCTATTCCACACTATAATGGATTGTTGGGTGCAAAACAATAATTTTTCACCTGCTAGGCTGTCATTTTAGCAAAACCTATATTTTGCTGATGAATACGAGTATCCATGCCAGGTTTTCGATCGAACTTTGAAGCTCTATTGATTACAAAAAATTTGATACATTAAAATTAACAATGATAAATTGTTAGATGACCTTATTATGCGTGAAACTTTAATTCTTTGTGGAGTATTTGCTTATGACAGAGGTCACAGTTCAAGCTAGTAGCCGAAAGTATTAAATAATTTTTCTCTTCTGTTGAGGGAGAGGGGGGAGGAGTTATTCACTTCATTCTTCATAAGATCTGTAAGATTTTGTTTGATTTAGACTGAAAATTTGTGGGCTTATTTATCAGCTCTGAGTAGTCCTCGCCAAAGGATGATGAAACAAATTATCTTCTTTTAAGGTAAAGGTGGGAACCACTGGAGAGGGAAACCCTCCTGTTGTTTGGTGTAGTGTTAATTTACCAGATAAAAATGCTTTGAGAAGACAGGAATAGTTGCGAGAAAATGGATTCCCAGATAAAAAGGCTGTGAGATAGTAGATGGGAAAGAGGGATTGCTTCATGGTTAGATGCTGAAGTATAGCTCTCTCGTTGAGCAATTGAAGTATGGCTCTCACCTCAGATGAAAAACTCTTTACTGGTATAATTTATTTGTCTTTAGGTACGTTGGCAGACTATTCAGTGAAATGAAGAGGCATAAGTTTTTTGGTTCCGTATTGAAGTTCTGAACTCCAATAAGAGTATTGCGAAGAACTTTTTTATTGGGCTATTGACTGCTGTCTTTGTTAAATCAAGTTAGTGAGGCCTATTCAATTTAGTGAAAATGAAATGGTCTCACATGCTTGGTAGTTTCTTTCTGTTAACTAATTAATTATTTCCATTGAATTGGCATACCTCACTAAATATAATACCCTTGTTCACCTAAAGCTTTAGACATTGGCAGTACATGCCAATTTTCTGTTTTGCTTGTGTGTTCATGCATTCATTGTGGTCGGATGTCTCAAAACTAAACAAACTGACACAGGCTGAATTATTTGACACATTGGTGTTTAATTACTAAGTTTTCCTTTCCTGTAAGTTTTAAGAGGCGTAGATTGGAACTGATGAAGTGCAACCAAACCTCCAAGTCTTTTTGAGGGAAAGGGATTTATTTTCCCACAAACAAACCACTAAATTTTCGAACTTTATGTGTGTTCTCCCTGATAAACAACCTTAACTTATAAGAAAATATCAAACTTTTATATTAAAAAGTAATCAAAGTACTTATATTACCAATGACATGCAAACAGACACACATTGTTTGCTTATTATAATGCAACAATAGGGAAAATCTGCAGAAATCATCAACAACAATTGCTACTGGTCCTAGCTATTGTCCATCCAGAACTGAGCTTGGAGCCAGTCAACTGTCTTCTTGTCCACTTGGAAGGCCTTGGCAAGTACATAATCCGAAATAGGCGGATTTGATCCGAACACCGCATTAGCGATGGTGATCACACCTGAGTTCTGATGACTGAGGCCTGCAATTGCTACTGCATTTGTATAACTAGAATTGAACTGAAAGTGGATGAGTCCTTGGGGGAACACAAACACATCACCCTTTTGAAGAACCTTGGTGAAGAGCTTGTTAGGGTTGGATGTCACAAATCCAACATAGAGGGAGCCTTCTATCACAGTTAGAATCTCGGTCGCTCGTGGGTGGGTATGAGGTGGGCTGAGCCCATAGGGTGCAAAATCAAGGCAAGCCAACGAGATGCCAATGGTGTTGAGGCCAGCTATATTAGCTGCATTGACGAGAGTAACCTTAGATCCCGGTGGGTTATTTATTCTGCCTGGCTTGTCAAGGCCGGAAAAGAAGAAATCATCGGCTACCGCCAGTTTTGGGTCCTTGCAAACTAACCCATTCACAAATACTGCAATACAAAACAACAATTAGAGGTATATTTATTGTGTTATTGATATGTTATGATATCAATTATTACTCCTATGATTGACTTATGCGGAATTTGACAATATAAACAGTATGCAAAAAAAAACTATTGTAAAGTAAACTAGCAATATCTAGACAAAAAAGCAATAAGAAAGAACACGAGGATTTAGCATGGTTCAGCCTAAACTTGGCCTAGTCTAAGGGGAGAGAACTTAAGAGAGCTTTATTAATAACTTGATATAAAGAGATTTAACCTTCCTCTTGATGCAATAAGAGTATTCACCTTTCTCCTTAATTTAGACCTAGATTAAAAGAGTATTACCTTATCTCTATGCATCTTCACCTTGCACCTCTCTTTTTGGCTTTCTTCTGATCTCCTTGGTGTTCTTCACCTTTTTCTCCTTGAGATCAGTATTTTTCATGTATTACAATGCTTGGTTACAATCTTTATTTATAAGATTTATAATAACAACTCTTATTTGGTTTATGAGATGATCTTAATCTTTAGATGAATCTTGATCAATCCTATTAGGAGTTGATCTCCTTGATCTAAAAGAATTCTAAATCCTTGAATCTTGAAACAAATCCTTCATTGTATAGAAACTGAGTCATATTCGTACTCCATCAGAGAAGAAATCGGCACCTGAAAAGAAAATTGATTCTGCTTTAGAAAACACCTTGTATAGTCGACTAGTACTTTGGCCTAGTCGACCAATCTCTTCCCTTAGTCAACTAATAGGTTTATATAGTCAACTACTGTAAACTGCTTCCTTTTCCTTTATGTATCTTGCTTTTGTATCAGCCCTAGTCTACTAGTCGACTAGGCTTCTGTGTTAGTCGACTAATAGACCTTACTAGTCGACTAATCGCACCTGCATGGATTGCTTATTCCTGCTTCAAGCCATCATCTTATCCAACTAGATTGGATCTTCTTGGACCATCATCTCCTCTTGAAAATGAGATAAAATTCTAACAATTTTCACATTGACTTGCTTTTCAAGTCTTTAGTAAAACACCCTGAGATTTGGATTACTATCTTGATTCTTTCCTTGGTTGTAACTATGTCATGAAGCCTTTAACTCTTGTCCCCTCTCCTCGGAGCCTTTGACTAATTTATCGCCATGGCTTGAGTCATCTCAGGCCTTACCCGAATGCACCATTTCTCCTTCCCGTAACACTTTGACCTGGTTCACGTCCCGTTGCAGCCTTTCTTGAAGCTCCACCTCGCGATGAGCTTCCTTCCAAGCTTATCCTTGAAACTCTACCTCGAACTGAGTTTTCGTCCTTCAACTTGTATAACCCTCCACACTTCTCTCCATTCAAGATTACCCTGTCTCCTTAGTTAACTGTGACGACGCCTTGTTGAACTTGGACACGACATCCTTCTTTCGAGCACCTTTATGGATATTAGATTGTAGCGTGCTTTTGGGACATACTGGACCGCCTCCAGAGCACATACTATCACATCTCTTTCTGTAATCTTTACTGTCCCAGTGCTGATGACCTCACAAGCCAAGTCATCCACCATCTTGACAATCCCTTCCTCCTTTGCAAGCAAGAAGTTGAACAGCTCTTTTTGAAAATATACATGAACCATACAACCTGAATCAAATATTCAGCCTTTACCTTGAGAAGTGTTATCTTCGTAGGAAATAATTAATACTTCAGTGTCCTCTACACTGCTCAATGCTACGTCTGTCTCCACAGCTTGCCCTTTTTTTCAGCCACTCTTGGCGATACTTGCAGTCATTCTTCCAAAGACCTCTCCTGTAATAAAAGTGACACGCCTTTGATGAGCCTGGACCTTTCTTTCCTTCTCCTCTTTCTTTTCTTCCCGTGTCCACAAGCCCGATCCTGTCTGCTTCTCTTGATTTGATATTTACCTAATCTCATTACATAAGAGAGTTGATATGTCCTTCAAGATGAGAGTTTCTTTACTGTAGAGTATGGTGGTGACGATGTGATCATATAACTGTGGAAGCAAACTAAGAAGTATCAATGTCTTGTCCCTCTCGTCGATCTTGACACCAACAGTTAAAATCTTGTTGATAACCTTATTGAAGAAGTTTAGATGCTCCAATACTACCGTCACTCGTTCATACATAGCCTATATTGTTATTTTTTGACATACAGCTTGTTGGAGAGGTTTTTCATCATGTACAACGTTTCTAATCTTGACCACAATCTTGTTGCCGTTTCTTCATCATCATATTGTACATCACCTCGTCTGCGAGATATAGTTGGATCATGCTTACCGTCTTTACATTCATCTCCTCCAAATTCTCGTTTGACATACCTCCAAGTTTTGCTGACTTACCCTACAAGGTCTTGTGAAGACCTTGTTACACCAGTAATGTCTTCACCCTCTTTTGTCATAAGCCAAAGTTTCCTTTGTCATTGGACTTCTCAACCTCGAACTTTACCGTAGAACTTTCTATCTCCAACATATCGCCTTTCATCAACTTTTAGCTCTGATACCTCTGTTGTGTTATTGATATGCTATGATACCAATTGTTATAGGATTGACTTATGCGAAACTTGGCAATATGATTAGTACTTATAAAAGAAAACTATTATAAAACAAACTAGCAATACCCAGACAAAGAGCAATAAGAAAGAACACGAGGATTTAACGTGGTTCGGTCTAAAATTGGCCTATGTCCACGGGTAGAGAACTTGAGAGAGCTTTATTAATAACATGATACAAAGATATCTAACCTTCCTCTTGATGCAACAAGAATATTCACCTTCCTCCTTAATCTAGATCTAGATGACAAGAGTATTACCTTATTTCTATATACTTTCATCATGTTCCTCTCTTCTTGGCTTCCTTTTGATCTCTTTAGTGTTCTCCACCTTTTTCTCCTTGAGATCAATATTTTCTATGTATTACAATGCTTGGTTATAATCTTTATTTATAAGATTTACAATAATAACTCCTAATTAGACTATGAGATAATCTTGGCATTTGGATGCTTTAAGAATCTTGATCAATCCTATTAAGAATTGATCTTCTTGATCTAGAAGAATTTTAGACCCTTTAATCTTTTAAAACAAATTCTTCACTGAAGAGAAACTAAGTCCTATTCGTACTCAACTAGAAAAGAAAACCAGCACCTGAAAAGGAAACTGATTCTGCTTCCGAAAACGTCCCGTATAGTAGACTAGTACTTTGGCCTAGTCGACTAATCACTTCCATTAGTCGACTAATAGGTTCATATAGTCGACTACGCAAACTGCTTCTTTTCTGTATTTTGCTCCTGTACCAGCCCTAGTCGACCACTATCGACTAGGCTTGTGTATTAGTCGACTAATAGACCTTACTAGTCGACTAATCAGCACCTTCATGGTTTGCTTCTTCTTGCTTCAAGCTATCATTTTTTCCAACTCGATTGGATCTTCTTGGACCATCATTTCCTTATCCTCATTCCTCTTCTTTTTCTTCTTCCATCTGATGAAGAGAAAAGAGGAGACAATGACGGCGCAGTAAGGAAAGAAGAAGTTAAAGTTTAAAAGCAAGGGTTTTTTTGAAGAAGACAGAGAAGATGTTTTCTCTCACATGTATCTCTCTGTTTATAAATGGATGAGAAGTCAAACTGCCTCCAATTTGAATTTTCAATACCTAAAAGCTAGCTCATATCCCGAGATTTTTGGTCAACAAACATGGCAGAAGATCAACTGTCATTGTCAAACCATAAAACCCTATAATCCCAGTCTTAATGATGCCAGAACTCGAAGAGATGCAAGATACAAATTTTTGAGAGATCCAACTGCCCGATGTGACAACTGACAGTCAGCTGTGCAACCAACAATTAATTTCAGAGATCTACAGTGATCCGAAGAGATTCGTCACACACTCCTATGCATGCAAGTGTTATAATGTGTTTTAAGGCATTGATAATCCATCCGAATATCTTCGCTTCCCTGACTTCCTTTCCGCAGACTCTGGCAAGTAGGAAAGCGAGGGGTTAGCATCTATAGTGATCAAAATTTGACCCACCTCAGGATGATGACACGTGTCCAAACTACCAAATGCCTCCCTCGAGGAATCCACAATCCTCAGAGTCCATCTCAGGGCTAACCTCCGTCCCGAAGATCCTCCCGATTCAGAACCACATATCGCCACTCGAATACCTTACCCTCCAAAACCTTTCACAGTCTGAAGTCTCCAACTCTGAGTCAGAAGCTCCAAACAGCAGTCCATTGATGGCTCCCTTACATGGAGTCACAAGTCTTCAAAATTGTCAAGTTAACACTACACCTCTGATAACTCAAACTTTACTTGCCAATTCTTCTTAATGGAATGGCCGGTCCTCAAAATTGCTCATATCACAAATCAACTCTTATCATTTTAATATTACACCTCTGACAATTACTGTTAAGTTTAATATCACACCTCTAACAGTGATCAAGCTGCTGTCAAGTTCAATATTAAATCTCTGACAGTCACTTTCCTCAGGCCTCCATCTCAAAGCTGAGACGAGCGATGCTAAGTTTAATATCACACCTCTAGCATCCAGCTCATCATTAAGTTCAACAATATACCTATGACAATGACTTTCCCTCGAGCTTCCGTATCGAAGTCGAGATACCAATGCTAAGTTCAAAATTACACCTCTAGCATTACCCCCGTTGTTAAGTTCAACATTACACTTATGACAGTGGTATTTTCAATTTCCCTAATGAAACTGAAATTCCTATAGACCTAAGTTAACAGTATACCTCTAGCTCGCATCCTAGTCAAGTTAATATCACATCTCTGACAGGATTCAATCCAATCCGTTAAGTTAATATCACATCTCGGACGGTAAAGAAAACTTAGATCCATGACGGGCCTAGTCTTACTTGTTATTCTCATCAATAGAATCGCAGGTCCACTTAAAATCACTGTTAGGTTGATATCACACCTTTAACAGTGTTCTCACTAATTCCCAGCTGAGTCTTAATTACATTAATATTAAACTTCGGATGAAGACTCAATCACAATCTCCCGCGGAGTGAAAACTTCACTTGTCACTCTCATTCATAGAATGGCAAGTCCATAAAACCTATTCTACTCCTGTCAAGTCTAATATCACACCTCTGACAGTAATCTTTTTAAATTTCTTAAATGAAATTCTCCAACTTTGATTTGCTAAGTTAAAATATCACACTTCTATGAAAACAAAGATAATCGTTTTCACTTATCTGATTTTCAATACAAAAGGGAAGTCAAGACAAATAAGAAGGCAGGAAAAAGTATTATTTTTATTGATATTCAAAAATATGAAAGTGATACAAAACTCCCTCTGTTCCAATAAGATTGAGTGTTACAACAAAAAAAAGTACAAAGAAGTCCCTCTTGCTCAGCGAAAGATTGCATATCACTCCTTGAAATATTGAAGATGCAAAAAGTTTGTCTTCTTGACTATGACCAGGAACAATAAACCAACTTTCTCTCCTCTTGAGAACAATGGTGTTTTTCAAAGTCGTAATGCAAGGGAGCACTCTGATTCCACCCAATTAACTAGAACGAAGGTCATCACAAGGATGTAACCCTTCGCTTAATGGGAAGCTCCACTACCAGAAATGAAAGTACACCTAGAGGGAGGGTGAATAGGTGTAAGGCTAATCTAATGAAAAATAATGCGGAATTGAGAACTAATTGCAACACACTTAGTGTAACCAAAGAGTGTAGCCAAATTCCGGTGAAGGGCTCTGGACTATCTTCTCTAAATTCCTCTAAATAAGATTGAGGTACTATATGAAGCTCTCTTGGTTAAACACAAGTGAGACACACAAAAAAACACAACCAAGCATATAAGTATGAATGAGCAATATGAATGATGCAAGACACAATATAAATGAGAGAGAGTTAAGAGAAAGTGGATCAAACGCAAACACAAAGATATGTTTCGAGGTTCGAGCACACAGCTCTACGTCCCCGCCTTCACACAGAATGATTTTCACTAACTCGTCCACACAGGACTTCCCACATAAGGAACCTCCACTAGGATTTGGGCAAATACAAATTGGGAGTATACAACTCCTCTCTCAATCAATACAACCTCTCACTAGAGGCAAGGCACTAAGCCAACACAAGATCAACCTCACAAATGAGGGATAGGCACTTAGCCAAACAACAATCCACCTCTCACTAGAGGGATTAGGCTCAAAGCCACACAACCGCAATCACCTCTACACTTAGAGGGATTCCAACTCAACCTCCACAATCACATCTACACAAGAGGGATACCAACAACAATGAAATGAGGTTAACAACACTAGGTGATCACTAAGACCACAAACAAATCTTTTCTCACAAAACAAAGATCCTAATAGATAAGATAGATAGATAGCTCAAGTGTGAGAAAAACAAAGAGTTTGAAAATCAAAATCACAAAGAAAAACTCTTGGGAAAACTTCTAGAATAGATATAAAAATGAAGATCAAAAATCAATCCCAAAGACTTCTCGTTTTCTTGATTTTTTCAACCCTTTTAAAAACAATTAAAGATCAAATCTTTTGGCACAAAAACTCTTTTAAAACTTACTGAAAGATGAAAATTTTGCTCTAAAAATTCTTTTTGAAAACAGCCAAGGAATGGGGTACTTATAGCCCTAAAACAAATCTGCCTGTTGGCAGTTGGATAGGGAAGTTTTGCCCTTCCAGTCGATCGCCCGGTCGACCGGCCTAAGGGTCAGATTTCTGACCGTTGGGCCTCCGGTCGACCGCCCGGTTGACCGGGAAAGGATACAGAGAGCAACAGCTCTCTGCCGGTCGACCGGGCCCGGTCGACCGCCCACCAGCCCTGGCTGTGTGCACGTTTGTGCACGTCGGTCGACCGGACCGGTCGACTGACTTCTGCTACAGTCGACCGGTCCGGTCGACCGGAGACAGCCTGGTCCAACATTTTAGGATTCAAAACCTTGGGTTTTTATCTTTAATTAAATCCCATAAAATCACATAAATTCCACAAAAATCAGTTCTTATTAGATCTTTGAAATACAAATATGTGTGACAAAAATTCAATACATATCTTAAAAAATTTGAAACATTTTTGTGTTCTTGAAATTTTGCCTTAAACCAAAATCGTATTTTTCAAAATTTGAATTTTTGAAATGGAAATCCAATTTTTTCAAAAACACATGTAAATACAAAAACATGATATTTAAAAACTTTGAAGCATATTGTATATGGATAGAATCCAATATACATGAAAGATATTATATCTATGTTTTTGATATGAAAACCAAGATCAGTTAAACCGAAAAACCAAATATGAAACTTTAAACATGTGTGTGTATATTGTGAACTTGAGCATATCAACACTATCTACCTTTAACATAAGATCTAAACAAATCTTAAACTAAACAAACCGATGTCTTCTTGTAGAACTCCGTCTCCAAGTCGACTCGATCCAAACGTGATCCACCGAGCTTGACTCCAACCGAGTGCTAGATGTGAACTTGACGCTCGAGCTCTTGAATCACCATGTGAAAGCTCCAAAACACCTTTGTTGAAGCTAATCACCTACTAATATCTTGATCAAATATCTGAAACTAAATATCACAAGATTATTAGTAAACTATAACTACATGAGTTAATCATCATCAAAACTAGAGTGAAGGGCCTCTGGGCCAACAATCTCCCCCTCTTTGATGATGACAAAACTCATGGAGTTATATATGCATGGATTAAAATTAAGCTTCATAGAAGCTCCCCCTTAACTCATGCATAGCAATAAATAATAAGATATTCAATGAATGCTCAACATAAATGTGCATAAACATGCATAAAATAAGAAAATGAAACAAACTTAATCTTTGATACCAATGGAATAAACATGCTCTTGATACCAATTTTAAAATAAAAATGTTCTTAAAAAATGTTGCTCTTGATACCAATAAAAACTCTTGATACCAACAAAAGATACTCTTGATACCAATGGTAAAAGATAACAAATTTAAACAAACATGCATATATAAACTCCAAAATATTTTTCCCCTTTTTGTCAATTCATCAACAAAGGGTACAAACAATAAAGGGCATAAATAATATTTTTCTCCCTTTATGCATAAATCAGAACAATAAAGGTGTATATGCTATACACATTCATGAAGAGGAGAGACGTGAAGTTAACTCCCCTACATACATGCATTTATATGAAAGAGATGACTAAACCCTAACCACAGAAAGCATAATATAAAATATAAAAGGAGATGTGAAGATTCCTCTACACACGTGTACTACATACCAAAGAAAGGCCAATCACTTCAATATGACATACACTCAACATGAATTTATATGTAGAGAAGATGTTAAGCTTTCCTTACATATAAGCAATACAAATCAAAACATTATGATACCAATTTATGATACCAATAAACAAAACATTTTGAAAATACCAACAAAAATTTTGATATCAATTGAAAAATATAATATATATAGAAAATCTTGATACCAATTGTAAAAATTAGTACCAATTGAAAATATTTTACACTTTTGATACCAATTGAAAAACATAAACCAATCTTTTTGGTTAAACATTAAAATCATTTTGCAATAGAGATACCAAATAGAGAATAATATCAATTTAAGATTTTGATACCAATATTGAAAATGAAACATATACCAATTGAAAATATTTTTCATTAGGAGCGTAGGAAACCAATTGAAAACTAAGATATCATTTTTCAACATAAAGAGTAGGAGTAAGATACCAATTGTAAACAAAACCGATTGAAAGGTAAAACATGAATTTTCTCCCTCTTTATGAAATACTAATGAAAATCATGCATAAACTTGTATGAGATACCAATTGAAAAATAATTGTCATTAAGGACTAAATCAAGCTTAGCATACCAAAATTTATGCTCAAAGATATAAAAATATAGTAAGTACAAACAAAACACATATATATGTATGAAAATGTAAATACTAATCTAAATTGATATTGTTTGAAGTTGAAGCATACATATATAGAAATAAATATGAGTATACAAAATAAATATCAATTGTGATACCAATTGAAAATACAATGAGAATCAAATATATAACTCATAAATACCTCCATTTCATGCACAAGTTTAAAAGATTTTCAATTAGGCTTACAAGGCATGGTCGCCCATCCAACCACCTATCGATGGAGGGGGTTTTCAAAAATAAGTTTGAAAATAGTTTAGCATAATTGAAAACTCTTCACAACTAGTTTTATGAAAAACTTGAAAACTAGTACGAAATCCTTCAAGAAAGGAATAAAACAAGAGAATATCCATGAAACATGAAAATCACTCAACAATTGATATCAAAAATATATAAAGCACATATAATACTCATAAAAATAAAATCATGAGAAAACATCAAGTAATGTGAGTGTACAACTATTATATGAAAAGCAGAATCATGGAATTTTGCAATAAAGCCCGTATGTGAAATATAAACAAAAACACGAAAATTATTAAAATTTAATTTTCAACAACTTCAAGGCATATGTATGTTTTGTACAAACTAGAGTATACATACATGTCCAAACATGAACGAGTCCTCAAAAATATATGCATGAAGGCAAGTGGCTCAAGGATGTATATGTATAACTATTAGTTTAGATGAAATAGACATATACATGAGGCTAATTACAAACATGAAAAACATGCACAAAAATAGGGAATACAAGTCAAAATGCATGAATCATCAAAACTAAGCTATACTAGTATATCTAATGGGTACAAATGAGCAATCAAGCACAAATATATAATAATCAATTTGTGGCTCACTAGTTGTACAAGTATATACTCAAGTTTTAATGAAAACTAACATCTAAAACATGTAATCAAAACATGAAGTGCAAAACAAAATATATATTAATATGATCATTATGTAAATACACATGTATTAGACTATGATATACAACATAGCTAAACTATAGAGAGAACACAAAATATGGGTCCATATAAATATGGGTGTATCTTAAATACTATGCATGTATGTCATAAGTCTAATTATCATGGCATTTAACATACTAATCATGAAACATCAAAAACATGCTAAAATCAACAATGAAAGCATGAAACATAAATGGGAGTTAGAGATCGTTACCAAAACCATGAGGGCAAATCTCTAGGTCTCCAATCCAAGGTGATCCTCCCACCAAACTTCTCTTGAAAGTGATGCATCCAAAATAGTCACCGTTTTAGCTCGGAACGCATCCACCTCAAGGCACCATCACTCTCACGTCAAGTGAGAGCCCACACCTACATCAAATAAAATAACCGTGGTCTTTGGTACCCATACTCTATTGGGTCCATGGGGGTTAGCACCTTTCCTAACCCAAACAGTTCTATTTGCAAAATTTATATTATGTATCCTATCATAACAAAATCTTACAAGGTAGCCCTTACGTCCACAATGTGTACAAGTGTACACATGAGCATACATTATGTTATGAGTGTGAACGTAAGGAGCATGTGTATGCCATGGTTTGTGTGCAAGCATATGGGGAATTTGTTTCTTGCGAAACATGGATTCCAAACGTGCGTGGTTCAAGGTACATTGGCTCAAAGTGGAGCCCAAACAATCAACACTCTTCTTTAACAAACATATATCATTATCAATAAGAGAAGAAGAGGTGGTGCATGCTATAGTAACACTAGATGGTGAGGCTACACTAGCATGGCAAACATGTGAGTCAATATCATTTTTCAAAGAATTTTCATTAGAAATCAAATCAAAATCCTTTGAAATAGAAATAATTTTGTTTTTCAAAGATTCATTTTCTTTTAAAACAAAATCAAGTTTTGAAGATAGAACTTCATTTTTCTTCAAAACAATTTTACAATTATTTTTATTTTTCAAAATTTTGTTTTCATTAAGGGCAAGTTCAAGTTGGGATTTCAAAGAGTCACATTCATTTGAAATCTCAACCTTCTCTTGCAAAGTCAAATCAAGTTTTGAAACCAGATCCTTATTTTCTTTATTAAGTCAAAACTTTTCTTTCTCAAGGCTTTATATTTTTCTAATAATTTTTCACAAACAATGGAAAGTTCTTCATATAAAGCATCGGCATCAACTAAATCATCGCCAGAAGAACTAGCACAATCATCTAGTTGAGTTTCTGAATTTAACTCAAGGGAGTCCTTCCTTGGACCATGTAGCATTGTTGTTCGGATTCATTCTCACTAGATTCCTTCTCCATTATGTTTGGCGTTTGTAGCGCGGGGAGGTCAACGTGTTCCACACTGCAAAGGCGGAATCACAATGAGAAACTAAACACAAATATTCTTTATTAAGCGTGCTTCTAAGTGCCATTAGGGCTTGTGCATTGGCCTCTATATGCTTTCTATTACCAAGATAGGATTTCTTCGTAGCGGCAAGGAAAACATGCAAACCTAGGGTTTTGAGGTACATGGACATCCTAGCCTTACAACCAACAATGTTGGAAGTATCAAACATGGGAGGAGTCATATAGTCCATGAGTGTGTGTAAACAATATAAGTGTGTAAACGCAAATCTTGATTAGCAACCAAGATCTCACTTCTAGGTGGTTAAACCTAACATCAGGAGCGTAGGCTCTGATACCAATTGAAAGTACACCTAGAGGGGGGTGAATAGGTGTAAGGCTAATCTAGTGACAAATAATGCGCAATTAAAAACTAATTGCAACACACTTAGTGTAACCAAAGGGTGTAGCCGAATTTTCGGGGAAGGGCTCTGGACTATCTCCTCTAAATTCCTCTAAATAAGAGTTGAGGTGCTATATGAAGCTCTCTTGGTTAAACACAAGTGAGACACACAAACAAACACAACCAAGCATATAAGTATGAATGAGCAATATGAATGATGTAAGGCACAATATAAATGAGAGAGAGTTAAGAGAAAGTGGATCAAACGCAAACACAAAGATATGTTTCGAGGTTCGAGCACACAGCTCTACGTCCCCGCCTTCACACAGAAGGATTTCTACTAACTCGTCCACACAGGACTTCCCACACAGGGAACCTCCACTGAGGATTTGGGCAAATACAAATTGGGAGTACACAACTCCCCTCTCAACCAATACAACCTCTCACTAGAGGCAAGGCACTAAGCCAACACAAGATCAACCTCACAAATGAGGGATAGGCACTTAGCCAAACAACAATCCACCTCTCACTAAAGGGATTAGGCTCAAAGCCATACAACCGCAATCACCTCTACACTTAGAGGTATTCCAACTCAACCTCCACAATCACCTCTACACAAGAGGGGTACCAACAACAAGGAAATGAGGTTAACAACACTAGGTGATCACTAAGACCACAAACCAAATTTTTTCTTACAAAACAAAGATCCTAATAAATAGGATAGATAGATAGCTCAAGTGTGAGAAAAATAAAGAGTTTGGAAATCAAAATCACAAAGAAAAACTCTTGGGAAAACTTCTAGAATAAATATAAAAATGAAGATCAAAAATCAATCCAAAGACTTCTCCTTTTCTTAATTTTTCCAACCCTTTTAAAAATAATTAAAGATCAAATCTTTTGGCACAAAAACTCTTTTAAAAACTTGCTAAAATATGAAAAATTTTGGTCTAAAAATTCTTTTTGAAAACAGCCAAGGAATGGGGTATTAATGACCCCAAAACAAATCTGCCTGTTGGCAGCTGGAAAGGGCAGTTTTGCCCTTCCGGTCGACCGCCCGGTCGACCGGCCCAACGGTCAGATTTCTGACCGTTTTTGAAATACAAATATGTGTGACAAATATTCAACACATATCTTAAACAATTTGAACCATTTTTGTGTTCTTGAAATTTTGCCTTACACCAAAATCCGTATTTTTCAAAACTTGGATTTTTGAAATGGAAATCCGATTTTTCAAAACATATATAAATACAAAAACATAATATTTAAACAACTTTAAAGCATATTGTATATGGGTAGAATCCAATATACATGAAAGATATTATATCTATGTTTTTGACATGAAAACCAAGATCGGTTAAACCGAAAAACCAAAACATGAAACTTTAAACTTGTGTGTGTATATTGTGAACTTGAGCATATCAACACCATCTACCTTTAACACAAGATCTAAACTAATCTTAAACTAACAAACTGATGTCTTCTTGTAGAACTCCGTCTCCAAGTCGACTCGATCCAAACGTGATCCACCGAGCTTGACTCCAACCGAGTGCTAGATGTGAACTTGACGCTCGAGCTCTTGAATCACCATGTGAAAGCTCCAAAACACCTTTGTTGAAGCTAATCACCTACTAATATCTTGATCAAATATCTGAAACTAAATATCATAAGATTATTAGTAAACTATAACTACATGAGTTAATCATCATCAAAACTAGAGTGAAGGGCCTCTGGGCCAACAAGAAAGTCATCCAATGAGCATGGGTTTTTTGTTGCTGTCACTTCTTTAAGCAAGATTGGTGAAAGGAGGATCCGAGACCTTACTATGACATCCTCTTTCTCGTAAATTTCAAAGGCGCCATGCTCATTGTGATCAGGAACCATCTGAGATCTTACTGGTGCATCATGTCCAATAATGTCGTGATGTATATCGAGAACTGCACGGATCTTCCTCACCCTTGGACATAAGTTCTGACTCCTTAAGTGGTCGCCAATCGAACGAACTGGTCATTTCATGTCTACCTCAATGAACGCGGTAAAAACACTGGAACCAGCACCAATGATATGGTCACAACCTTTAAGAAGGAGAAAACCAGAGGGTTAAATTTTTGCAAAGACAGAAAATATGAATCCAGAAGCACAGACGCGTGTCTGAAGTCATGAACTCCAGACGCGAGTCTTATACGAGAATCTCGCGTTTAAAGCTTCAGGACACAGAGTTTATCACGCTCTGCAAAGATAGAAAATATGGATCTGAATGCCAGCCCAACATTAGACTCGCGTCAGATGATTAAAACGCGGGGCATATATTAAAGGTGCAGACGCGAGCCTTAAAATTTTCTACGTCATGAACTCCGATGCAGGCGTTATAGATCTGCGTCTAAGACTTCGAGACACAGAGTTCGCCACATTCGCATCTAAGATTTCAAAAGAGCGTCTAAGACTTTTAAGACGTAGAGTTCGCCACACTCGCGTCTAAAGATTTCAAAAGAACAGACGTGATTCTTAAAATTTTCTAAGTCATGAACTCCAGACGCAAGTCTCATATACAAAACCCGCGTTTATGGCCTCAAAACACGGAGTTCATCGCGCTTGCGTCTGAAGAACTTGGGATTCAAAAATCTACAAGCTCGCATTTCATCAAGTTAACACAAAGATCGTGTTTGCAGAGCATGGACGCATGGATATCAAGTCAACTGCCTAAACTTCAAGAAAGAAGTTTCAAAATTTTCAGGAAGAGATCAAGAGACAGTCCCTCTATGATTGGTGATAACAGAGCCACATTGAAATAGTCTTAGTATGGCAAAGGCTATTTCCTACCTGAAGAAGAGTTCTTTAGAAGGAGGACATCATTGTACGGGGAGGAATGTTGAAAGTGTATTGCAAAATTTCTTTGAATCAATGAAAAGTTACAGCAACTCAAACTCCCAACTACAAGAGAAAAAAAACACTCAAGCTCAGATCTTGTCTTTGTTTAAGGCTGGGTTCTTTACGTAGCGGTGGAAAGTGATTCTTATTTATCGTTGACCGAATGAACATCAAGCTCTTCTGAAAGTCTTCTCCTTAGATCACAGATGGAGTAGCACAGCTCCTATCCTATGAAATCTCAAAGAGACTTAGGCAAAAACTTGAACTCAGCAAGTTGGTAGAAGAGTTTAACTCTTTATCAGTATTCCTAAGCTAAAAATTCTGACCCCTTTTCAATAACAGCTTTAACTATTTATAGGGGTTTCAGGGGTAAAACTGTCCCCTAAAAGCTCTCCATGATGGGGGTTAACTCTCCTCATTATGTGGCCAGTACTTGACCCAGTAATGGGGGTAGTTATAACTAAGACGCAGGGCTCCTCTCCAGTTAGAATGCGGGCTTGAGCTCTACATTTAGCCGTTGAGGTAACACTAGATGCGGGTCATGAGCTTTGCGTTTGGACGCCGCGGTGATATTGAGACGCGGGTGTCGAGCTCTGCTGAGAACGGGCTTCGAGCCCCCCGTCTTGACTTTGTAGTGATACTGAGATGCAGGCTTCGAGCCCCGCATCTTAGCTTTGCAGTGATGCTTTCGAGCCTCGCGTCTTGACACTGTGTAACACCCCGCTCCCGAAATATGTACTTAGTTGTGTATTCAGATTTTTTGATCATATTTTTCGATTTCTTTCTGTATTTGTTTTGTATTATAAATTATTTATATGATCATTTTTCCTTAGATCTGGATTCGTAGACTCGGAGTCAGCCCTAGTCTGAACATGGGACCCGATCCTAGGGTATTTCTCGATTTGGTCTCTCTAATATTCAGATTTGACCGATTTCAATTTCAAACATCATTTTCCAATATTTTAGATTTTCTATGATTTTCTAGAATTTTTCTGAATTAAATTGAAAATCTTCAAAACTGGTGTCGACCAGTATCGCTGATCGATTCTCATATTTTTAATTTTCAAATGGAGTTAAATTTCTAGAAATAACTTTTCAAATTATTTCTTAAAATCACATTTTCTATCTAAATATTTTTCTGAGAATTTTCTGAATTTATCAAAATTCCACCGAATTAGAGTCGGCCAGTACGCTGGTTGATTCCAGGATTTTTAGTTTACAATCGGAATTGAATTTTTAAATTCTGCTTTCACATTTCTTCTTAGAATCATATTTTTTTCTTTAATGCATTTTCTGAGATTTTTCAGAATTTATCAAAGTCCGGCCGAACCGGTATAGACCAGTATCGATGATTGACTCCAGGATTTTTAATTTGAAAATGGGATTTTATTTTTAAAAACTAATTTTGTATTATTTCTCAGGATGATGTTTTCTACCTCTGGGTATTTTGGGGATTTTTTTGGAACAGTCGATATTTTCCAACCTTATTTTAATATTATATTTTTGGATCTTTCCTTTTCTTTCTTTCTTTCTTTTTCTTTTTCTTTTCCCACATCCACATCACCTCCCTTCATTAAACCCCTCTCCCATCCGTCACCTCCCCTTCCATCAATCCCCTTCCTCCTTTTTCCTTGTCTTTTTTTCTTTTTCTTTTTCCTTTTCCTTCTCTTCTTTTTCCTTCCCTTTTCTTTTCCCTTCTCCTTCCTTCCTTCCTCCCCTGGTGCCCGATGACTACCCCCTCCTTCTCCTCTTAAATTCTCTCTCGCTCTCTTTACAAATCTCTTTCTCTAATTCCTTAGCCACTCTCCCAAATCTCCCTATCTCTCTCACTAATTTCACACTCTCTCTCACTTTACCTCTCTCTTCTCCTAGATCTGGCGCCCCATTGCGTCGTCTCTCGAGTTTTCCATGCTTGATCGCCTTCAGAGACTATGTGAGTCGTAGCGACGGATCCAAGGTATATGAGCATGAAAGAGGTAAGTAAGAATTTTTAATTTTCTTTTAATTCTTAGTTTAGAATTCTACTCCAAAACCAACATTCTCCTTTTTATTTAGTTTTTCCTTTTCTTTTGTAAATAAAACAACATCATCATCATCATCTTTTTTTTTACCATCTTCTTCACATCTTCTAACTTAACCTTTTTTTTTCTAAAACTGAGAAGAAATTCCTCACATATTTTTGCAACTCAAAAAGAAACGAACTTACTTAAAAGCTTCCATCGCTAGTCTCTCCTTGTGGATCATGACCTGCATAGCCACTTGCTATCGCGGTAATATTGAGAACTTGCACTTCTATTTTGTATTTCTAAAATTTTGTGTTTTTGTGTGCAGGTTAAAACTCGATTAAATTTTGGCGCCATTGCCGGAGGGGATGGTAAGTAATTCTCTTTCTAAATTTGCATTTTTGGTTAACTTTCTTCTTTGTTCTTGGTGTTCAGTGATAGATATCAAGAAAATTTTTACTGCAGTGGACATATAAGTAGCCCTGGACTCTACTCAAGAAAGCAGAGCCCAGAAGCCTTCAGATTTGCTACATTCCAGTGGCAATCTGAGTGAACTGCTAACCTGTATTTTTGCAGGTTGGCTGAATTATAAAGCTAAATTTCTGCAACTATATATTTTCTTGATTAACTCACTGTACATACTTTCTAACCTCAACAGTAAATTGATGTTTGTTAAATGATAAAAACGGTTTAAACTTTGTATTTAGGCACGTATCTAATTCGTTTACATTTTACATTATTATTGAAGAGTGCTAGAGCAAAGGTACGTGCGCATAGCATGTAGTATAGGAACACTTTTGAATTGTCTACATTGCTTAAGAGTTGCTTTTCATATACACATTGCACTAAATTGATTTAAGGGCTTGTCCTATAAAAAGGATAAGGTGGGGTAGTCATTACCCTCTCTTAGCCCACAAACAATCTCCTCACTCACTAACCCAAGCCTAACTAAAACTGAGCAGACGTTGGCCTTAGGGACATTTCAGACTCATATAGGAGACTGACCTAAGGGAAGAGTTGATTTGAATTTGACTCTTGTCAAATCGGTGTCTAAAGTTGGGAATTGAGGGGCGAAACCCCGATGGTTGGTGGTTTGGCATAATTAGGCCTGTTGCTTAGGCACGAATACCTCTCACTGATCTTACCCCTACCTGATCGATTAACTTGTGGTCAGATTCGGTAATATACCCTCCGTGGATAGTCTAACCAGTTAGGATTCGTCTAGGTCCAAGATTTACCCTAACTTAGGTTAGATTTTTTTTTCTTTTTGTTTGTTTGTTTGTTTTTCTTTGTTTGATTTTGATATTTTTGTGTGATATGACTTATAACAATAATTTTTCTAACTTTAATGGTAATCCATGTTACACCCCGACCTCTTTTTCGGATGTTACCAACCCGGCATATCATAACTTTAACCAATCTAGTGTGTCGAATTGGTCTTATCCGAATCAATACATGCCCCAGTGCCAATACTATGAACAAGACTGGAATAATCATCACTACTCTTCACAGAGTCAATGGGGATCACTCCCCCGAGTCATATTGTCAACCACCTTATCAACATCCAACTTCATATACTTCTTCTCCCGAACAACCATTAGAAGAATCAATTGACTGGAAAAGAGGATGAAAGCCTTAGACGAGCTTGAGTGATGAATTCAAATTTTAGAAGACTCAAAATCCCGTCAAAATTTTCAAATCATAATTCCTTACTCTATTTTTCAAGAAGAACATACCAACTTAGAAAAGAGTATGGAATCTATGATTCAATTCCAAAATGATCCACTCGATTGATGGAAGCAAGACTTAGTAAATTGGAAAACATGCGTAGGAATAAGAAAACTCTCCCTACCCAATCTTTGACTATCATCGACACTTCTAGCCATATTGATGAAAATCAAGAATCATGGTGTATTGAAGACTTTGACCAAGATTCAATTTCACCACAAAATTTTGAACTTGATCAATATCAACCTATAGACGAATTGGCAAGTTTTTATTTTAATGAGATTGAACTTGATTATGAATGTGAACCGGATCCCTAACTTTGCGATTCAGTTTTCATCTTCGAATCTATGTTGACTCCAGTATTCTTACCTAATTTGGACCAATTTTTCGAGTTAACATTTATTCCCGTACCCATAGATCTAGAAATATAATCACCAATTTGGGATAGTCACACTTCATTGATGGGAAAAGAATGTGAATTTTAATTCTTAGATTTGGACTCAACTCTTGAACCAAAACGAACTCTCGAACCCAAAGTTGATTTTCCCGAGTTATTATTGGTTCCTGAACCATCATTCTTGAGCCCAACTCAACCATTCCACCAAGTCACATTCTTTTGTTGGACATAGGTATAGACCATGATGACTCCGTGATGATTTTTCTAGACTGGTCATGTAAAAGGAATAAGTTTCATGATAGGATCTTTCATGATCCTATTCATATTGGGGACTGTAAATATGTAAATAGAAAAGAGATCAATAAAGGTAGGTTCCGTGAACCACCATATAATCTTGATTGGGTAGCAACACTTGACCCAATCAGACCACCGCCGGAACCACCACCATAAGGTAATATTTTCCTTTCCTTTCTTCTTTTTCATGCATCTATGCATTAATTCATACATTAAGGACAATGCATGAGATAGGTGTAGGGGAGGGTTCTAACATAACTTAGGTTTTTCTTTTATTAAAAAACTATTAACATTTTCTTTACTTTAAAAAACTTTTTGAAAATAGAAATAATATTTTGACATATTTTTTGTAAGAAATTAAGTCAATTTTAAAGAATAGGAGAATCATAATTAGGATTTCTTATACTTGGTCAAAATAAGATTATTTGTTTGATTTCCAAAGTTAGGAAGAAAATTTGAAAAAGTAATTTAGTCTTGATTTTTACCTTGATGAAATATTCATGTTTTATACACTTACACGCTTAGGGTTCAAAAACAAAAATTCTTATGCCTTATTAAAAAAAAGAAAAGAAAAAGAAATATATATATAATATATCAAAAATTCTCTGATTAAGCTAGGTATTTGTGCCTTATAAAGCATAAGTATTCACGTCTAAAAGCGGTTCATATAATAAAATCCTTAGTTTTGTGGTCTTATATACTCGAGTCCTTAAGTCCTTGGGGTGTTTTCTCACCCGTTGGCCTAAGACCATTTGTTTTAGAGTCACAGATTAAAGGCTCGTTACATGGGCAGATTAGAAAGCCTAATAGAACTAAGGAATAATATCGTCAAAAATTAAAAAATAAAGAAAAAAATAAGGCATAAGAGTTAAGAGTTAAAGAACCCCGAGTCAAAATTTCACGGTCACAAAAGGTGCATATAACTTAGGGTAAAATAATAGACTAGATGAAAAATACAGTTTGACGCCTTGCCTTGATTGATAACAAGTTTTTGAATAATGACTAAGCTTAAAATGAAAAGTACAGTTTTCCTATAACTTACAGATTACTTAATTCTTACAATAATACTTCAAATATTTTTCTCTTTCAAAATGTGTTTTCAAAATACGAACACTTTGTTTCTCATTCTTTATGGATTTTGTGGGTGTAATCCACTGAAAATCCTCACGAGACAAAACTCGTCCTCTAGGGGGAACCTAGAGGTTTAACGGCTTGTTGCACATGCTCACTGCAATCGCGTGACCTGCGAAAATAGTCTAATATTTTTTGATTTAGTTTTGTTGTTTTGCTCGAGGACGAGCAAAAGATAGGTGTGGGGGTGTGATCGCACACATATTTTGCATTCTTTTCATTACACTCCTACATTTATGATGTAATAAATCTGCTAATTTTCTTATCTTAAATATCTATTTTGCAGAAGATAATAATGAAGAGAAAGAGGATTAAACTAAATAAATACTAGTTAAAATCAGATTTAACTGGATATATTCAGATCTAAATAAATCCCAGATCTAGTCAGTTAAAATCAGATTTTGGTGAATCAATTCGATTAACTTAAAGATCTATGAGGATATAACCACATCCAGAACAAATCGAGGATTGGGGCAAATATTCAGTTGAAGATCAGAGCAAATCAGAAAGATAATACCAAATAGAAACTGAGTCCAAATTCAAAATTTAAAGGGATAATGGATAGAGAGAAGATCAACGGATGAGATGAAGCAATTTTGACTCAGATTCAGACTGGATACATTTTAGTATTTGAATCATAACTTTCGCTACTGAATCTCAAATCTAATGATTCATTATGATCCAAAAAGAAGACTTAAAGGGTTATAACTCTTATGTTAATTACTATTTCTAATTCTATCATTTGATAAGTTATATTCAGCGATCAACACGCAAACTAGCTGTAGATCAGAATTAAATATCCATATACAATCAAGTTTGGAGATAAGAGGAGGATCCAAATTTAGAAATAGTCAGCTCCCACTATCTTTCAACTCATTTCCTTATCCATTTCTATGCTATAAATACCCTACACATCAGAGGCAAAGGGAGAATTAAGAAGAGAGTAGAATAGATTCTTATATAGGTTTAACCTAGGTTCTTAATTCTTTTATGTAATTTTTTATTTTATTTATGTAACTGAGAGGAGAGGAGAGTCTCATAGAGGAATGAGAGCAAGCTTGTACTGAAGGTGACACCGGTGCAAGTAAGTCTTTTCATTCATTGTTATTTGAATCATATTAATGTTTCTTTTTCTTGTTTACTCTTGTTTTTTTTGCTTTACTCTGATGTGTTTGCAATCCAAGTGAATCCAATAGCCTCGAGACTGCTTCGCTATTGCAAGTGCCCTTGATGGCCTATGGTGATGAACAACCATTCCTTTGCTAGTTTAGCCTACTCTGTTATTCGTACTATAGATTGGGAACGGGGAAGATCCTACATGCCATGCTTGATCGCCTTCAGAGACTAGGTAAGTCGTAGCGACGGATCCAAGGTATATGAGCACGAAAGAGGTAAGTATGAATTTTAGTTTTCTTTTAATTCTTAGTTTAGAATTCTACTCTAAAACTAACATTCTTCTTTTTATTTAGTTTTTCCTTTTCTTTTGTAAATAAAACAACAACAACAAAAATATCATCATCTTTTCTTTTACCATCTTCTTCACATCTTCTAATTTAACCTTTTTGTTTTCTTTTTCTAAAATTGAGAATAAATTCCTAACATATTTTTTAAACTCAAAAAAAATGAGCTTACTTAAAAGCTTCCATCGCAGTCCCTCCTTGTAGATCAAGACCCGCATAGCCACTTGCTATCACGGTAGTATTGAGAACTTACACTTCTATTTTGTATTTCTTAAATTTTGTATTTCTGTGTGCAAGTTAATGTTGGCCCAGAGGCCTTCCACTCTAGTTTTGATGATGATTAACTAATGTAGTTATAGTTTACTAATAATCTTGTGATGTTTAGTTTCAGATACTTAACCAAGATATTAGTAGGTGATTAGCTTCAACAAAGGTGTTTTGGAGCTTTCACATGGTGATTCAAGAGCCCGAGCGTCAAAGTTCATATCTAGCACTCGTTTGGAGTCAAGCTCGGTGGATCACGTTTGGATCGAGTCGACTTGGAGACGGTCTACAAGAAAACTTCGGTACATTATTTAGTTTATGTTTTAGATCCATTGTTAAAGATTAGATAGTGTGATATGCTCAAGTTCACAGCACACACACTTGTTTAAGTTTCATGTTTATTGGTTTTTAGTTTTTCGGTTTAACCGATCTTGGTGTTTAAGTCAAAAACATAGATATATTTCATGTATAATGGATTATATCCATATACAACATGCTTCAAAGTTGTTTCAATATCATGTTTTTGTATTTGGATGAGTTTTGGACAAAATGATTTTCCATTTCAAAAATCTTAGTTTTAGAAAATACGGATTTTAGTTTTCGGCAAAATTTCTAAGTTAAAAAAATAGTTCAAAATGTTTGTAACATGGTTTGATTTTACTCAAACATGTTTGTATATCAAAGTATTATACTGAAACTATTTTTGTAGATTTTTAGAGATTTTATGGGATTTTATCGAAAAAAAATACCAAGTTTTTAATCCCTTATTAGTCCTGTTCTGGCTTCTGCCGGTCGACCGAGCTAGGAGTCGGTCGACCGACGCGCACAGAACGTGCACGCCAGTTTGGCTGGAGGGCCGGTCGACTGACCCGGTCGACCGCCAGAGAGCTTCTGCTCTCTGGAAAGCCCCGGTCGACCGGGTCGGTCGACCGGCAGAGAGCTCTGCTCTCTGTTCCAGGCCACGGTCAAACGGGCCGGTCGACCGCTGCCCCAACGATCAGAAATTTGACTGTTAGCGGTCGACGAGGCTGGTCGACCGACAGCCGTCCAGGCTGCAGACTGGACCCCAACGGCTATATTTCTTTTGGCCTATATAATGGGGGTTCTTTGGGCTGTTTTGGAAAGAATTTCAAGAGCCAAAAATTCCTATACTCTCTAGTGTTTTTATACAAGTTTCAAAAGAGTTTTGGGTTTTAAATTTTACATTTGATTTGGTGTTTTTCTAGGGTTTGAAAAATCAAAGAAAAGTGATTTTGGGAAAAGTATTTTGGTTCATCTTCTTCATCCTTATTTCTAGTTTTTTCCAAGGATTTTCTTTGAGTATTTATTTTCCATTCCTTGTGTTTTTCTCATACTTGAGCCATATCATTCTATCCTATCTATTAGGATCTTTGTTTTGTGGGAAAAGAAGTTGTTTGTGTTGAGATATACCACCTAGTTGTAACCCCTCCTAATTTGTGATATCCCTCTTGTGTAGAGGTTGATTATTGGAGTGGTGGTTGGCTCCCTCTAGTGAGAGGTGGAGATTGTTGTTTGGCTCCCTCTAGTGAGAGGTGGAGTTTGTGTTGGAATCCCTCAAGTGTGAGGTGATTAGTGTTTGTTAGCTAAGTGCCTACCCCTCCTGTGTGAGGTGGATTTTGTGTGGTTGTGCCTTGCCTCTAAGCGTAGAGGTTGTATTGGTTGAGAGAGGAGTTGTGTACTCCCGATTGTATTTGCCCCAAATCCTCAGTGGAGGTTCCCTGTGTGGGAGTCCTGTGTGGACAAGTTAGTGGAAATCCTTCTGTGTGAAGGCGGGGACGTAGAGCTGTGTGCTCGAACCTCGAAACATATTCGTGTGTTAGCGTTTGATCACTTTCTCTAACTCTCTCTCTTTTATATTGTGCCTTGCATTGATTCATATTGCTCATTCATACTTATATGCTTGGTTGTGTTTGTTTGTGTGCCTCACTTGTGTTTAACCACAAGAGCTTCATATAGCACCTCAACTCTTATTCAGAGGAATCAAGAGGAGTTAGTCCAGAGTCCTTTACCGGGAATTCGGCTACACTCGTTGGTTACATTAAGTGTGTTGCAATTTAGTTTTAATTTCCGCATTTTGTTCATTAGATTGGCCGTACACCTATTCACCCCCCCTCTAGGTGTACTTACAATTGGTATCAGAGCTTACGCTCCTGATATTAGGTTAACCACCTAGGAGTGTGATCTTAGTTTTGCTAATCTATCATTTGCATTTGCACACTTACATTGTTTACACACACTCATGGATTGTTTGACACCTCCCATGTTTGATGTTTCCAACATTGATATGTGAAAATTTAAGATGTCCATGTACCTAAAAACCCTAGGCTTGCATGTTTTCCTTGCCGCTACCAGGAAATCCTATCTTGATAATAGCAAGCATATAGAGGCCAATGCACAAGCTCTTGAGGCACTTAGAAGCACGCTTAATAAAAAATATCTTTCTATGGTTTCTAACTGTGATTCCGCCTTTGCAGTGTGGAACACTTTGACCTCCTCCAAGCTTCAATTGCCAATCCAAATGGAGAAGGAATCTAGTGATGAATCCGAACAACGATGCTACGTGGTCCAAGGGAATGACTCCCTTGAGGTACTTTCGGACACTCAACTAGATAGCGCTAGCTCTTCATTTAATGATCTTGATAGTATGGATGCCGATGCATTAAATGAAGAGTTATCTATTGTTTGTGAGAACCTCCTTGAAAAATATAAAGTTTTGAAAAAGAAAACTTGTAAGTTATCAAAAGAAAATAAGGATTTGTTTTCAAAACTTGAATTAGCTTTACAAGAGAAGGTTGAGATTTCAAATGAGTGTAACTCTTTGAAAACCCAACTTGAACTTGTTTTAAATGAAAACAAGATTTTGAAAAATAAAAATGATTGCAATGAGGTTTTGAAGAAAAATGAGATCTTGTCTTCAAAACTTGATTTTGTTGTAAAAGAGAATGATTCCTTTAAAATAAAAATTGCTTCTATTTCAAAGGAATTGGAAATTGTTTTAAATAAAAATATTTCTTTGAAAAATGATTTTGATTCACATGTTTGCCATGCTAGTGTAGCTTCACATTCTACCTCACCTATTGCATGCACCTCTTCTTCCATGATTGAAAATGATATTTGTATGCTTAAGAAGAGTGTTGATTGTTTGGGCTCCACTTTGAGCCATTGTGTTTTGAACCATACACGTTTGGAATCTATGTTTGAAACAAGTTTCATCTTTGCATGTACACCATTCACGGCATACACATGCTCCTCACGGTCATACTCATAACACGATGTATGCTCATGTGTACATTTGTACACATTGTGGACGTAAGGGCCACCTTACTAAGTTTTGTTATGATCGTATACATGATTCAAATTTAGCAACTAAATTTGTTTGGGTTAGGAAAGGAGCTAACCCCCATGGACCCAAAAGAGTGTGGGTATCAAAGACCACCCCTATTGTATTTGATGTAGGTGTGGGCTCTCACATGACGTGAGAGTAATGGTGCCTTGAGGTGGATGCGTTCTGAACTTAAAGAGAACTATTTGGATGCATCACTTTCAAGGGAGTTTGGTGGGAGGACCACCTTGTTTTGGAGATATGGAGATGTGCCCTATTGGTTTGATAACAATCTCTAAACTCTCATTTATGTTTACATGCTTTTCATGTTATTGAGTTTTAGCATGTTTTGATTAGTATGTTAAATGACATGATTATTAGACTTGTGATATACATAATTAGTATTTGAGACACCCATGTTTATATGAATTTATATTTAGTGTTCTCACTTTAGTTTAACTAATGAGTAGGTCCTAGATCTAATGCATGTGCATTTGCCATAATGATCATATGAGTTTTTGTTTGATTTTTATGCTTCAAGTTTTGATTACATGTCTAGATGTTAGTTTTCATTAAAACTTAGGTATATACTTGTACAACTAGTGAGCCACAAATAGATTATTATGTGTTTATGCTTGAATGCTCATTTGTACTTATTAGATGTAGTAGTATAGCCTAGTTTTGATGATTCATGCATTTGACTTGTATTCCCATATTGTACATGTTTTTCATGTTTATATGTTTAGCTTCATGTATATGTCTATTTTGTCCAAACTAATAATTATACATATACATCCTTGAGCCACTTGCCTTCATAGATATACTTTTGTGCACTCGTTTGTATTTGGATATGTATGTATACGCTAGTTTGTACAAGACATACATATACCTTGAAGGAATTCTAGTTTTGATGATTTTCATGTTTTAAGGAAATTTCATATTTAGCCAAATTGCCTATTTTCATGACTATGTCTTTCACATAACTCTTATACACTCACTTTATTTAATGTTTTCTCATGATTTTATTTTCATGAGTACAATTTGTGCTATATAGATTTTGAGTGTTTGGTGATCATGTAATTTACATGCTTTTGATGAAATATACTTTTGTTTTATTCCTTGCTTGAAGGATTTCGTACAAGTTTACAAATTTTTCATATAACTAGTTCATATTCTTCATATGGTAGAGTTTTCAAACGTGTTATATTATTTTCAACCTTATTTTTGAAACCCCTTCCATTAAAGGGCGGTTGGTTGGGCGACCATACCTTGTATGCTTATTATTGAAAATTCATTTAAAACATGTGCATGAAATGGGTGGTAGGAAGTATGAGTTATACACTTGATCTTATTATATTTTCAATTGGTATCATTGGATCTTTTTAATTGGTATCACTATTGACATTTTTTTTGTATACTCATATATGTTTTTATATATGTATGCTTACTCTTCAAATAGTATCAATTTCGATTGGTATTCAATTTTCATACATATATATACTTTATTTGTGCTTACATATCTCTATATCTTTGAGCACAAATTTTAGTTATGCTAAGCTTGATTTCTTCAATGACTATTATATTTCAATTGATTATGTTTCAATTGGTATCTTATACAAGCTTATGCATCATTTTGCTTGGTTTTTCATAAAGGGGGAGAAAATTCATATTTCACCTTTTAATTGGTTTGTTTACCTTTGGTATTTTACTCTCACACTTTATGTTGAAAAATGATTGAAAAATGATATTGATTTTTTTTGGTATCATATGCTCCTAATGAAAAATTACTTTCAATTGGTACTAATTTTTACAATTGATATCAAGATTATCTATATGTTTACATCATTCATTTGATATCAAAATTTTTGGTTGAATTCTTCAAAATAATTTATTTACTTACAATTGGTAAACATGTTTTATTTACTTTCAATTGGTATATACATGTTTATTTAAAATATTTATTTTATGTACCTTCAATTGGTATGTTTCGTTAATTTTTAAATTATATCATGATGCACTAATGTGATATATTTTTTTCAATTAGTATCATAAAGTTTTGATTTGATTTCACCCCTTATTGATATTTTTTTTGTTTAAGACAAAAAGGGGAGAACATTGTTTTATTGTTTTCTTTGACCCCTTTGTTGATGATTGATAAAAGGGAGAGAAGTATTTGAGTTTATATGCATGTTTATTGTTTATTTGTAAGTTTATATCAAAGTTTGTTTCATATTGATATCAAGAGAGTTTGTTTGATGTTTTCATGTTTTGTTGATATTGGTATCAAGAGAACATATTTTGTTGTTTTGGTTTATTGGTATCAAGATCTTTTGTTAAAATTTTTATTGTTGATATCAAATGTTTTTATTAATTATCTTCCAATTGGTATCAAGAGTTTTTTTGTTGATTGGTATTAAGAGCTTTTATTGTTTTTATTGATAAAGTTTTCAAATTGAAATTTTTATTGGTATCTAGAGCAATTATTTAAGAACATGTTTATTTTTAAAAAGGAAAAAGAATTTATTTTAAAATTTGGTATCAAGAGCATGTTTATTTCATTATGTATATTTATGCATATTCATGTTTAATATTCATTGCATATATTTATTATTTATTGCTATGCATGAGTTAAGGGGGAGCTTCTTTGAAGCTTAACTTTAATCCATGCATATATAACTCCATGAGTTTTGTCATCATCAAAAAGGGGGAGATTGTTGGCCCAGAAGCCTTCCACTCTAGTTTTGATGATGATTAACTCATGTAGTTATAGTTTACTAATAATCTTGTGATGTTTAGTTTCAGATACTTAACCAAGATATTAGTAGGTGATTAGCTTCAACAAAGGTGTTTTGGAGCTTTCACATGGTGATTCAAGAGCCCGAACGTCAAAGTTCATATCTAGCACTCGTTTGGAGTCAAGCTCGGTGGATCATATTTGGATCGAGTCGACTTGGAGACAGCGCTCTACAAGAAGACTTCGGTACATTGTTTAGTGTATGTTTTAGATCCATTGTTAAAGATTAGATAGTGTGATATGCTCAAGTTCACAACACACACACTTGTTTAAGTTTCATGTTTATTGGTTTTGGTTTTTCGGTTTAACTGATCTTGATTTTTAAGTCAAAAACATAGATATACTATATTTCATGTATATTGGATTATATCCATATACAACATGCTTCAAAGTTGTTTCAATATCATGTTTTTGTATTTGGATGAGTTTTGGACAAAATGATTTTCCATTTCAAAATTCCTAGTTTTGGAAAATACGGATTTTGGTTTTCGATAAAATTTTTAAGTTACAAAAATAGTTCAAAATATTTGTAACATGGTTTGATTTTACTCAAACATGTTTGTATATCAAAGTATTATACTGAAACTATTTTTGTAGATTTTTAGAGATTTTATGGGATTTTATCGAAGGAAAAATACCAAGTTTTTAATCCCTTATTAGTCCTGTTCTGTCTTTTGCCGGTCGACCGGACCGGTCGACCGAATTAGGAGTCGGTCGACCGACGTGCACAGAACGTGCACACCAGTTTGGCTGGAGGGCCGGTCGACCGACCCGGTCGACCTCCAGAGAGCTTCTGCTCTCTGGAAAGCCCCGGTCGACCGGGTCGATCGACCGGCAGAGAGCTCTGCTCTCTGTTCCAGGCCACGGTCGACCGGGTCGGTCGACCGCTGCCCCGACGGTCAGAAATTTGACCGTTGGCGGTCGACCGGGCCAGTCGACCGACAGCCGTCCAGGCTGCTGACTGGACCCCAACGGCTAGATTTCTTTTGGCCTATATAATAGGGGTTCTTTGGGCTGTTTTGGAAAGAGTTTCAAGAGCCAAAAATTCCTATACTCTCTAGTGTTTTTATGCAAGTTTCAAAAGAGTTTTGGGCTTTAAAGATTACATTTGATTTGGTGTTTTTCTAGGGTTTGAAAAATCAAAGAAAAGTGATTTTGGGAACAATATTTTGGTTCATCTTCTTCATCCTTATTTCTAATTTTTTTCAAGGATTTTCTTTGAGTATTTATTTTCCATTCCTTGTGTTTTTCTCATACTTGAGCCATATCATTCTATCCTATCTATTAGGATCTTTGTTTTATGGAAAAAGAAGTTGTTTGTGGTTGAGATATACCACCTAGTTGTAAACCCTCCTAATTTGTGATATCCCTCTTGTGTAGAGGTTGATTATTGGAGTGGTGGTTGGCTCCCTCTAGTGAGAGGTGGAGATTGTTGTTTGGCTCCCTCTAGTGAGAGGTGGAGTTTGTGTTAGAATCCCTCAAGTGTGAGGTGATTGGTGTTTGTTGGCTAAGTGCCTACCCCTCCTGTGTGAGGTGGATTTTGTGTTGGTTGTGCCTTGCCTCTAAGTGTAGAGGTTGTATTGGTTGAGAGAGAAGTTGTGTACTCCCGATTGTATTTGCCCCAAATCCTCAGTAGAGGTTCCCTGTGTGGGAGTCCTGTGTGGACAAGTTAGTGAAAATCCTTCTGTGTGAAGGCGGGGACGTAGAGCTGTGTGCTCGAACCTCGAAACGTATCTGTGTGTTAGTGTTTGATCCACTTTCTCTAACTCTCTCTCTTTTATATTGTGCCTTGCATTGATTCATATTGCTCATTCATACTTATATGCTTGGTTGTGTTTGTTTGTGTGCCTCACTTGTGTTTAACCACGAGAGCTTCATATAGCACCTCAACTCTTATTCAGAGGAATCAAGAGGAGTTAGTCCAGAGCCCTTCACCGGGAATTCGGCTACACTCGTTGGTTACATTAAGTGTGTTGCAATTTAGTTTTAATTTTCACATTTTGTTGATTAGATTAGCCGTACACCTATTCACCCCCCTCTAGGTGTACTTACAGTTAAAACTCGATCAAACTCAAAGTCGTGTCTCCTTTTTAAATTCAGGGCCGCATCTCATCAACAACTCAGTGCTGCTTGAGTTTATTCTCTACAACTCATAGCCGCATCTCAGCAAATAGCTAAGGACTGTGTCTCAACTCTAACAGAGTCTCGTCTCTTTAATAAAGTGAGAGTCGCATCTACACTCGATATTCGCATCTCTTCTACTTCAGACGAGGTCCGCGTTCCCCAAGGCAACATATCCTTTGCGTCTACAAGATATGTGTTCAGCCCTTGCTTCTACAATCAGTTCAACAGTACACTAGCAAAAGCCGTTGGCAATCTCCCCTGGTTTAACAGTACACCGACAATCAAGTCACAGTACCAATGAGGTCTGGACTGTGTATCTGAACGCTCACGATGATCATCTCTGGTGGCTTCAAAAAGTTTAACAGTACACTAACGAAGACCAAAATCCAGATAAGATCGAGCTCAAGGTATCTCAGAAGCTTGCCAATCCAGTCTTGAGAGCTTGCTGCCAAAAGGAAAGTCCAAAGTGTTTCAAAACTCGTCTCAGTCAACCACAGAGTTTCAAAAACTTTAGAGGGAGTTCTGTAGACTGTCTAAAAATCACTGAAGACAAGTCATCAGATAACAAAGTTCATGCTTCAGACGCTAGGCTAATCAAAGCCACTCGTGCAAAGGCAAAACGCAGGACTCGAAGCCCGCGTCTCAACACCACTGCAATGCCAGGACGTAAAGTTCAAAGCCCGTGTCTTAGTACCACTTCAGTGCTTAGGCACAAAGCTTGAAGCCCGCGTCTCAAACGTGAATCTCAAGGTGCACATCTAATACCACATCAATGAGAAAACACAGAGTCGGAGGCTCACGTTTCAACACCACCGCGACGCCCAAAATTTGAAGCTCAAGACCGACACCCAGCGTTACCTCAACGGCTAAACGCAGAGCTCAAGCCCGCGTTCCAACTAGAGAGGAGCCCTGCGTCTTAGTTATAACTACCCCATTAATGGGTCAAGTACTGCCCACGTAATTAGGGGAGTTAAGCCCCATCATAGAGAGTTTTTAGGGGACAGTTTTACCCCTGAAACCCCTATAAATAGCTCAGTTTGCTATTGAAAAAGGGTCAGAATTTTTCAGCTGAGGAATACTTATAAAGAGAAACTCTTCTACCAACATGTTGAGTTCAAGTTATTGCCTAAGTCTCTTTGAGATTTCATTGATAAGAGCTCTGCTACTCCATCTGTGACCCAAGGAGATGAGTTTCAGAAGAGCTTGACGTTCACCCGGTCAACAAAAAATAAGAATCACTTTCCATCGCTACACAAAGAACCCGACATTAAATAAAGAGGAGATTTGAGCTTGAAAATCTCTTCTCTCTTGCAATTGGAGTTTTTAAAATTATTGTAATCTTTCATTGATTCAAAAATAACTTTACAAGGCCTCTTTTCAAATTCCTGACCCGTACAATCACCTTCATCCATGTTTTCTTTGTTCTCTCCTTCGCTCTTTAACTTTGCCTAAGTTGATAAGCTCTACTCGCTGGACTGGCGCATCTGTAGATTTACGTCGAATATGACAAAATCATCATAGGCGATTTTCTCTCATCTTTTCTTTTATGGGGCCTACGCCATCTTAGTAAGAATATCTGCATTTCTCACCTTATCTCTTCTCGTTTTATCACACATCCTATGAAGCATGTGCATCTCTGCTACACTCATCTTCTGGGCAGATATCTCTTTATAGCCCAACAATTCGTGTCTTATAACAAAGCTGGGATAATAGCTGTTCGATAAAACTAGTTCTTCAGTCATAACAAGATGTGACGGTCGCATAACACTCCTATTGCGCTCCTCCATTTCAACCAACCAGCTTAGATCCTATGGTTGACATCACTATTGATATCCCCTTCCTTTTGTATAATAGAACCTAAGCACCTAAACGGACTGCTCATCAGTATCTCTTGCCCGTCTAGTGTCATAATAATATGATCTCAAATTCTCTGTTTACTAAATTTACACTCCATATACTCTATTTTGGATCTACTTAATCTACAACCTCGAAATTCTAGAGTTTACCTCCATTGCTCCAATTTGACATTTACCCAGCTCCCGTCTCATCGACTAGGACAATATCATCAGCAAATAGCATACACCATGGTATCTCATCCTGAATAGCTCTAATAAGCTCATCCATCACAATGGCAAAAAAAATGGACTCAATGCAAATCCTTGATGCAATCCAATTGTGATCGAAAAATTACTTGTTAGGCTTTCATAAGTTCTGACATTTGCCACTGCTCAATCGTACATGTCCTTGATTATGTTAATATAATTGATGAGAACTCCCTTCTCAATCAATGTCCACCATAATACCTCTCTTGGCACCTTATAATAAGCTTCTTCTAAATTAATAAAGACTATATGTAAATTTCTTCTTTTTTCTCAAACTCGCTCTATAAGTTGACAAAGCAAATGAATAGCCTCTGCCGTCGCTCTCCTCGATATGAACCTAAACTGGTTCTCTGATATTTTAACATTTTACCTTAACCTATGATCAATTACTCTTTCCCAAAGTTTCATGTATGACACATGAGTTTTATTCCATGATAGTTTGAACAATTCTGAATATCACCCTTGTTCTTATAGAGAGGTACTGGGGTACTCTTCCTCCACTCATTTGGCATATTTTAGTTAGCTAGATCTTATTAAAGAGGTTTGTCAGCCATCTCACACTCATCTCTCCTAGGCATCTCCATACCTCAATAAGAATTCTATCTGAACCAACAGCTTTCCTTGATTTCATCCTCTTTAAGGCCTCTTTAACTTCAGATTCGGTAATCCTATGCATAAATTTACGGTTCATATCTGGTACTGAATGGTAAGGTCACCTAAATCTTGAGTAAAACTATCATTGAATAATCTGTCAAAAATACTCTCTCCATCTTTTCTTGATTTCTTCATCTCGAACTAAAATCTTCTGATCCTCATCTTTGACACATCTAACAGTACATAAGTCTCTAGTCTTTCTCTCTTATTCGAGCAATTTCATATATATAATTTTCAACCTCTTTGGTGTCCAACTTCTCGTACACTTCTTTATACACTTTAGCTCTTACATTCTAAATAGCTCTCCTAGCCTCTTTTTTGGCTAGCTTATATCTCTCAAAACTCACTCTATCACTGATGTGTTCGATTCATATTTGAGAAATCTTCACCGAAGTGGAGAATTGTAGAGGAGAAGATAAAAATATAGTTTTTTTTAACTCTTTTGGAGTTAGTCCTGAGAGAGAAGCATGTGGCAGAAAAGAGGTGGACAAAATGAACAGTCAAACGGCTGGCCAGCCATCCGGACAGCCAGGCTGCTGTTGACTATTTAACTTAGGATCAGTACTTTTGACAGACAGAGGAAGATTTCGAAAGATTATACCAAAGCTCTCGAAAGCTACTGCAGGAAGCTTTACGAAAGCTCTGAGACAGACCACCTCTTGGGAATGCAGCTTTAAAATTGCGACAAACTGGATGAATTCTGATTATATTTGAATTCTAATTCTAGTTGAATTCTATTTTTTTATTTGACACAAATTCTGGGTATCTAGGTTTCCTCTCTGGCTATGAATATAAGATTTTTTGAGATCAACTGTTACCTAACGTGGAAAACATTGACATATTGAATAAAATCTTCTCCATTCTGCTTCGGAGGAATTGCTGAACCTCGTTAAATACTTTATTCTCCTCTATTGTTTGTTATTTGTGTCATATTTGTGATCGGCTCTAGACGTAACTCTGATCTTGTGTCTCGTTTCACCCAACACCGCATAGTCTATGCGAACTAAGGATATGCCTAGAGTGTTGAGACCTGGAATTTGAGCCACCTTGACTTGAGCCACGTTTGACCTTAGTTTGTTTGCTGTGTTTCCTGGCTTGTTGAGGCCCGAGAAGAAGAAATCTTCGGCTTTGACAAGCTTTGGGTCCTTGCAGACTTTCTCATTCACAAATACTGCAAGATTAAGCGAAGTGAAACTTAGTAGGTATTTTTACTGACACTAGATTGCTAAAAGCCTAGGATGTGACTTGGTGGATTGGGAGATCTATTTACTTAATCATGTAGGGTTATTCATGCAATCAATAAGCAAGGTAGACGACTAAACTTGATATAGAAAACTTAAAGATTAAACTTGTTTCAAAATTAGTGCAATATAGATCATGCATATACCATTAGACATCTTGTCAGCGATGCAGAAGTCTTCAAGAGGACTAGGATCAGAGGCAAACACCAGAGACGTGGTAAGGGTGAAAATAACATCACGAAGGAAGCTTGTGCCCATCTTCTTTTTAGCTAGGGATGAGAAATTTTTTAGGAAAGGAACCTACTTATTGAGATACTCAATGAATGGATGGTTTGAGTTGTTCAGTACTTCATGGGTATATGTAGAAGGAGAGTAACCTAGGATTTTGGGCTGTAAGAGATATGTCTTGAAATGATCTTTGCTCTCTATAAGGGGTGCGGAAGTTGTCCGAAGGTTTAGGCAATATCTTACAGTTAGTTATCCTATTCTAAAGAAAGATTAGTTGTGGTTGGTACTTGAAGTAGTAGTTCTTTTGCATTAACTTTCAACAAATGATGATCTGATGTGGTCATAGTTTAAACACGTGGTCGTGGACTTATTAAGAGAACACACTAGTAGTAGATAGCGGGATGAAGAGAGTTGAATAGAAATGCAACCTCTATGTTCAGAGCACTGACAACCATTGCATGTTCCACTTGGTTAAAAGCATATGTGAGTTTTATTTAATCTTTGCACTTATCATTTATGAGATATTACGTATTTGATTATAAACTAAATCTGTTTATTATTTAAAAAATGCAATGCAATATTTAATACTCGCATTTATTAAGTATTTTCTTCAGAATAAAGTTTGAACTGTTACAACCACTTTTGTATATAGTAACTTTCCTGGATTTTCAATGAATATATTTTCTACTGCATTTTTCCTCACATATCTGCCACTGAACAACTTGTACAATTGCACACTTTTCAGTTTGCAGAGCTAAGTTGATAATTGAAACTGACAATAGAAACTAACTAGCCTAACCCACATCCTTAGAATAGTCAACATTCTAGACCTAGATAGATAGATTAGTATAGCATGATATCGTATGCTTCCTTTTAATTGTCAATGATGATTATTTTAATGGAAATTGTTTTGTTTACCCAAAAAATGGAAATTGTTTTTGGGTTCTTTGCAAATTAACAGTGTAATAGTCTAACAATTAATAGAAAATCTTCAGTTTGACTTAATTATGAAATGTCTTATAAAGGAGATGGGTGAATTTGTTTATTTGATTACTGGACCTGCTGTCCATAACGCTCTGACACGCAATCTGTCCTCTGATGCCTCTATAAATATTAATGTCCATCCTTATTGGTGTGTAAAATGTAATGCAGTATGTGATTAGGCAAATTTAGTTCTATACAAAGAACGAGTCTTTCACTTTTCATGCAAGGAACATGAATTGTGATTTTTTGAGCTCTGGCAGTTTAGATGAATTCATATCTTTATCAACATATAGAATGGACTTACAATTTAAGGTGTGTCTGAAATGAGAAAAAGAATGAAAAGGTTTCTTAAATGCTTGCATTTGTATTTCTGTATATATGACATCTTTAACTTATGATTTTCTTTAATATATGATTTCTAGTACTTTCTAAAGTTAGAGTGCTTGAACTGTACATCAAAGCTTGCTAATTATTTCAAGTTCTGATTGCACAAGGCATGAATTAGTACTGACTAATTAGATCCTCTCTTTATTGAGTTTACTGTAGTATTATTGTTGGAATGCATCAGGGAGTGATAGGAGGTGGTGTCAGCAATTGCATAAGTCTTGGAGGGAACGGAAATCAGGAGTGTGAGAAAAAAGATGGAGAGAGGAGCACAAGAGAGATGGAGTGAAGAGAATGCCTTTTCACGGATAAAAAAAGGCCTTGAGAAGACAGGTTTATCGAAGGAAATGCTTCTGGCATAAAAAGTGCCACGAGATCAGTAGATTTATAGATACATAGATAGATACAGAGGAATGAGTTTATGGTTTGATGTTTAGTATAGCTCTAGTTTGAACTATGGACGGATGAAACTATGCCCCTCAGGTGGAAAATCGTTTTACTGATATAATTTGTTCTTCTAAGGTAAAGTTGGTGTGCCTGTTCGATAAAATGAAGTTATAGTTTTGAGCTACCAGTCAAGTCTTGTGAAGATATGTTTTATTGGTCAAACTGTCCTTGTTAAGTGAAGTTAATATTGCCTGTTCAATGAAATGAAAATTGAAGGGTCTTACATGTTTGGTAGATTCTTTTGTTAATTATTTGAATATTTCCATTGGGTTAGTTTATTGTTCTAATATCAATGTTCACCTGAAGACACTGGCGGTGATAGACCTGTTTGGTTTTTGTTTTTGTTTTTGTTTGCATATGCATGCATTTGTTGGGATTTGGTTCGAACAAATAGTCCCACATCGGCTAGACGTGGGGATGGTCTTGAGAATATATAAAGATTTGGGCAACTCCACCTAAAAGGCTAGTCTTTTGGGATGGTACCCCAAGTACTTCAAGTGGTATCAGAGCCATGCCCCGAACTTAGTCGTGTGTGTGGGTGATGTTCGACGATGTAGATCCCCCAATGGCGCAAAGGCGCAATGGGCCTGCCCACCCCATTGGCGCAAAAAGGCGCAATAGGCCCCTGTGAAGCTAATGTTTGGCTCTCGAGAAATTTGACAGTGGTGCTCCTTTGCAATGGGCGTGCCGGCTACCACTCGGTATAGAGGAGTGACCGACTGCAGTACTTCACATAAGGCGTGCCGTAGCCTCAGACAGTGAAGAGTTGGATCTCGATGGAGCATTTGATCTTCCGGTGTGAAGATAGTTGAGCTTGCAGGGAGACTCTTTATTCTAGGGGAGATTGTTGGGATTTGGGTCGAACAAATAGTCCCACATCGGCTAGACGTGAGGATGGTCTTGGGAATATAAGGATTTGGGCAACTCTACCTAAAAGGCTAGTCTTTTGGGATGGTGCCCCGAGTCCTTCAGCATTCACTGCGGCCCTGGTGATTTAAAACTTAACAAAATGACTGAGTATTTGACACATTGTCATCGCACTAGTAACTGCTCTTTTCCATCTGTTTTAAGATGCATAGATAACTGATTAATTGGAAACAAAATTTTCGATCACCTTTCTTTCTGTGTATGTACCCCAGATAAAGACTTAAGGTTTAAAGAAAATATCTGACTTTTATATTAAAGAGTAATGAAACTACAAAAACACTTGTATTACCATCAACATGCAAACAAACACACACTGTTTGCTTATTTAAACTTAACAATAGGTAAAGTATGTAGAAATCATTTTCGATTGCCAATGGTATTAGTTGTTGTCCATCCAGAACTGAGCCTGGAGCCAGTCCACTGTCTTCTTGTCCACTTGGAAGGCTTTGGCAAGAACATAATCAGAAATTGGCGGATTTGATCCGAACACGGCATTAGCTATTGTGATCACACCTGGGTTCTGACTACTGAGGCTGCGATTGCTATTGCATTTGTATGTCCAGAATTGAACTGAAAGTGGATGAGTCCTTGGGGGAACACAAACACATCACCCTTTTGAAGAACCTTGGTGAAGAGCTTGTTAGGGTTGGATGTCACAAATCCGACATAGAGTGAGCCTTCTATCACGGTTAGAACCTCAGTCGCTCGTGGGTGGGTGTGAGGCGGGTTGAGTCCGTAGGGTGCAAAGTCAATTCGGGCCAAGGAGATGCCAAGGGTGTTTAGGCCCGTTATGTTAGCTGCATTTACTAGAGTGACCTTAGATCCCAATGGGTTGCTTGTATTGCCTGGCTTGTCAAGGCCAGAAAAGAAGAAATCCTCTGCTACTGCCAGTTTCGGGTCCTTGCAAACTAGCCCATTCACAAATACTGCAATACAAAAAGGTAATTAGAGATATATTATTGCTAATGTGGAGTAAATAACATCATGAGAACATCACCACTCAAATATTTTGTTATGTTGAGAAATTTCAATTCTAAGTCTTGACTAGATTTCAATGACAAGTTTTTTCGTTCTAGCCCTATTGTGAGTAAGAATTTACATAATGTCTTGAATGCTAGCTGGCTGGTATAGTGACCTGTTGTTATAATGCAGTTTAGTTTGGGACAACTATGTAGCAGGCTGAGAAACTAATGACTGAAAATCATCTTGTTGGAGATATGAGACTATGGGAGTATAAGAAAGCAAGTTAAATTACCTGGGGATGTATTATCTGCGACACAGAAGTCCTGGAGAGGACTGGGATCAGAAGCTATTGCGAGGGAGGATGTGAGGGCAAGGAGAGCAAGAAAAAGGATGCCACTAGCCATTTTAGGAATTAGAATAGAAAGTTTTGAGTGATATGCAATTGAGGCAATCATGGGTATATATAGGGTGAACTCTGATGCGTGTTGTATGATTTTTAGGTGAAATGCTTTGAAGTGGTCAGGTTCTCTTCAAAAGGAAGAAGTTTCTACATGGTTAGGTGCCATCTTTGTTAGCTCTCTTCTATGTTCCAAAATTATTCTTTAGTTGCTGACTCCTTAGGAGAGGGACAGTTTGTGTTAGGTAAGTTTTATGTGCTAATTCTTGTTATAAACAGAGGGAGATGGAATTAGTCAGAGAAGAAAGATTTGCTAAGGTAAAAAACCTGATGGAAGTATGGAGTTAGTAAGATATGGAAGAAAATTTATGAAGCCAAAATACATAATAAAACTGTCCATTTTCTTCAGAAGACAGTGGTTTGGCAGGTCATAGACAACCATCTTGATTTCTAACTAGATTATGATATAAGAACCTGCATTGTTTGCATAATGTTTTTGCTGAGTTCATGAATAATATGTTAAAGAGAAAAATGTATACGTAGTTTTGTGTAAGGAGCTTAATTACACATGCACTCTTAGCTTGTTAACTTAATGTTCTTGACATTATTAGGATGTTATGGATTATTGAATATTTATTATGTTGCCTGATTTGTAATATCCCTAATTGATAATATTGTATTTTTATTTTCCTATAGTATTTATTCTGCTTTATTAATTTTTTTTAATTAAGATTATCAATTAACTTAATTTATCGATTTTCTTCTTGTGATTATTATTATTATTGATCTTTTTTTTCCTTAGCCTAAAAATCCTAGCCCAAGCCCAATTCTTTTCCTTTCTCATTTCAACTTTATTTGTACTTTTCTTGGCCCAAACCAAGCCCATAGAGATCCATTGCCCATTAAGCTGATCCAAACCGAAACCCACCAACCCATAACCCATTATCCAAATATCTAATTCTAACCAACCAAATCAAATCCTAATAAATCATGATCCTAACTAACAAAATCCTATATCCTAATCTTAACCACTAATTATAAATTCTAACGAACCTTATCTTCTAATCTTAATCCCAACAACCCTATTCTTCTCCCTACACACCCGAGCACAGGCTTCCCTTCTCTTAGGCTTTGTGCATACCTTCTCCTTCCATACTCTCTCCCCTCCACCAAGATTCAACGGCAGCACCAAGACTTAAATCCATATCCCTAAGATCCTCCATGCTCTAACTCCTCGCAAGCTCCGCAAGCTCCACCAGCAACCTCCGCCGGCAAGCTCCGCATCCATAACTCAATTGTCAATGGAGCTCGAGGATCAAGTGCAACCGTACGGGTTTTCCAACACAACACATCTCACTCACTAGAGGAGGTTCTAAGAGAGCAGATTGCTGTGGGTCAGCCTCGTACACATAGACCTTGGAAAAAATAATAGTTATTATTGAGGGAATCTACAGCATGGAGGGGGAGCTTTGCAAACTCCCAGAAATCATAGCCGTCTGCAAGAAATACGAGGCATACACTTACTTAGAAGAGGCCCATAGCATTGGTGCAATTGGAAGATCAGGCAGAGGTGTTTGTGAGCTCCTAGGAGTAGACCCTGCTGACGTAGATGTGATGATGGGAACATTTACAAATCATTTGGATCCTGTGGAGGCTACATTGCAGCATCAATGGAATAGTTCAATTCTTGAAGTACGCTTGCCCTGCACATCTTTATGCAACTTCCATGTCTCCACCTGCTGTACATGCACCCTATGCTTATGGTTTTGCAATCATCTTGCTCACTGTCATTGTGAAGGTGGCAACCCTCCCTTTGACGAAGAAGCAGGTAAATGATATCTTAATGCAAAGAGCACCATGCTAACGATTGCTTCTAAAGTTATCCTTATATTCATATGCTTTCAAAATTGCTACTATAAATTGTTCATGATGTATAGTGGAGCATCACATTTCAAGAATTTCAAGGAATTTTAGTATTGGTTGATAAAATTTCTTTTAACTTTTTGGACAAAGAAGTAGATAGGAATCTAGCTTGGACACTGTAGTTTTTCATTTGTAAACTGTTATTCCTTCTCATATCATATAAGAAATCTGCATTGGTTTTTTTTTGATTCCTATATCTCATTTTAGCAACAGTTCAAGGGCTCCCCATTATGCATGCTGTAACTTTCCATTTGCTGATACAGAGTGATTTTAGTAATTAGATATTGGCTAGCTACCATCAGTACTGGATATCATGCATTTTGGTGTAACAAGCAATTGTACTTAATTTTTACCAACTGGCTTCAAATTAGGAACTAAAATAATGTCTTGGTTTTCTACATAGTTTATGTTGTGCCAACATGAAGTGCATCACAGACTAGTTCATGTAATATAGCAAGTATGCATTAACAATAGAACCCTTGTAGCCTTTATTTATAACTTCATTTTGGGAATATAAGTGCATGTATTAATTATGTTTGCTGTTGGCAAAGTATGTACACATGTGTGTCTTTCCGTGTACGTGCATGCGTGGGGACTGCGTATAGATGCGTATACTCGTATATATGTACATATGTGGGTGTACACGTGTGTGCGCGCGCGCATGTGTGTACATGTATATGTGTGGTGTGCATGTATACGGGTATATGCTCGTGTAAGTTCTTGGGTTGGGTTGTGTGCTAAAGCGGTGCAGACCCGTTTGGTGAGATCCAGACCCATTATAGGAGATTTGAATCGTGTTCGTTGTGGACCCGATACACAGGCAATCCGAAGACCGATCCATGAGATGATCCATAGATCAGTGCCAGTTCGTGCAGTGAAGATCAGACGACGATTCGGTTCTGAAACAATGTCATTTCATGTGAGTGTTCTCATTTCTTACTGAGTATTTTGATATTATTTTATGTGAGTATTTGTTCTCACGTCTTTTCTTTATTTACTATTGTCAGTAGTGTTCATGTCTTTATTCGTATCATTTCATATTATTATATGACATATTTTACCAGTATGGTTACCCGTGCCACTTCATATGACATCATGATACCCCTTGAAAACTTGACTGACTATACATGACATCTACTTGATAAACATACTACTGCTCATGTTACTGAAAGTTACTGGGAAAGTGTCACAAACTGTAACACTCGGTACAGCTCTATTCATTGTATACACGATTACTGTTACTGTTCACTGTTCCTATTACTGTTCATCGTGTATACAATTACTGTTACTGTACAGTTACTGTTACGGTCACTGCATGTTCAGTATTCTAGGTGATATTGATATTGACTGACTTAACTGAAATAAATAATAATGTCAATGAACAACTTACACTGGGGATTGGGGAAATTGATGGAGGAGATAGGGTCTGTATTTTGGGTGGACCTAGGATACAGGTTGCGCAGCCGACTGAGGGTTCCACTGCAGGGTTCCTGCGGGATGACTGACATCCCATCTGCACTATTAATGTTCCACTATTTTCACAGTGAGATTACTGTTACTGTTACTGTTACTGAGTACCTAGCGGTACGGCCTGGTTCAGCGCCAGGAAACTGAGGCCGTGGTCCGGGTATGTACGGGACCCACCTAAAACATGAACAAAGTCTCTTCCACTAATTTCAATAACTTAGGACGCTGATTGACACATGTAGTAGGCGTAGTATGGGATGCGCCTATTACAGGTGGCAATTGGTGTTCGCTGACATAATAACTGATAATGAACTGTTAATGTATTGTGACTGACATTAATCACTTGACTGTACATTTTTATCACAGTGATAGACATATAACTATAACCATGACCGGATTGTATATCAAACTAGTGACATGCTAGGTTACACACCATAACGTCAGTTGTTGTTACAGTTATGTTAGTTGCCTTGTTCTACATACATGTTGTTATTTAGTGTTTATCATGTATTTAGTGCTTTCAGTTATCTGTTATTATTATTTATGCACTGTTTATCTGCACGAGCTTTTCCTTTACACACACACTCACCAGGTCGCGTTCTGACGACCCTGGATTTGCACGTCCAGATATTGGACGGTTTGTTTATATTGTGCAGGTGTTCGATGAGACTATACATATTGCGAGGAGCTTGAGTCTCTCTCTGATTCTGGTATTCTCATCTCTCTTATCTTCCTATTATTTCTTGATTCTACCTTTATCGCATTCAGTTGCCATTTTCTTTCCGTTATTCATCTACTATCATTGTGTTAGACTTTATATGTATTATTGCAGTGATTTATGGTAGAGATTTATAACTTGTTCAGGTTAATTTAGGCTTAGCGTATATATGTGGGGTAATTTCCTCGCGTATATACGTCGCCGACTCGTGTCGCGTCTCCGCTCCAGGTATTTTGGGAAGCGGGGCGTGACGGGTTTTCTTGGTATCAGAGCCAGGTTTCGACATCAAACGGACTTGATTCTTACTAGTAACTTGAATAAGTTATATTTACACTGCAATATACATGTACTGTCCATATGATATTATCGACTCCTTTTGAAATGTATCGTCCTCCATTTGGAATTCCATTACTTGATCTTTTGATATTCATGATTCCAACACTTTCTTTAGAATGATCTGAATTCCATCTTTATTCTTATTCTTCTTTCTGATTCTACTTCTCTGATCATGTCTCTTGAGATTGGTTACTCCTTGCTGAACCTGGTAGCAGAGATCAGAGCGCGCAGCGGAATCGTGATGTCCTAGCGAGGCGACATGGAAGCTTAATTGTTTTCTCCCTGTATTTTGACTCTTTTATCATTCCCTATGTTATTGAAATTTCGAGGACGAAATTTTTTATAAGGTGGGTAGAATGTATATCCCTTTGATATATTATATTTTTATTTTCCTACAGTATTTATTCTGCTTTATTAATTTTTTTTATTAAGATTATCAATTAACTTAATTTATCGATTTTCTTCTTGTGATTATTATTATTATTGATCTTTTTTTTTTTTTCTTAGCCTAAAATCCTAGCCCAAACCCAATTCTTTTCCTTTCTCATTTCAACTTTATTTGTACTTTTCTTGGCCAAACCAAGCCCATAGAGATCCATTGCCCATTAAGCTGATCCAAACCCGAAACCCACCACCCATAACCCATTATCCAAATATCTAATTCTAACCAACCAAATCAAATCCTAATAAATCATGATCCTAACTAACAAAATCCTATATCCTAATCTTAACCACTAAATTATAAATTCTAACAAACCTATCTTCTAATCTTAATCCCACAACCCTATTCTTCTCCCTACACACCCGAGCACAGGCTTCCCTTCTCTTAGGCTTTGCGCATACCTTCTCCTTCCATACTCTCTCCCCTCCACCAAGATTCAACGGCAGCACCAAGACTTAAATCCATATCCCTAAGATCCTCCATGCTCTAACTCCTCGCAAGCTCCGCAAGCTCCACCAGCAACCTCCGCCGGCAAGCTCCGCATCCATAACTCAATTGTCAATGGAGCTCGAGGATCAAGTGCAACCGTACGGGTTTTCCAACACAACACTCCATCTCACTTAGAGGAGGTTCTAAGAGAGCAGATTGCTGTGGGTCAGCCTCGTACACATAGACCTTGGAAGAAAAATAGTTATTATTGAGGGAATCTACAGCATGGAGGGGGAGCTTTGCAAACTCCCAGAAATCATAGCCGTCTGCAAGAAATACAAGGCATACACTTACTTAGAAGAGGCCCATAGCATTGGTGCAATTGGAAGATCGGGCAGAGGTGTTTGTGAGCTCCTAGGAGTAGACCCTGCTGACGTAGATGTGATGATGGGAACATTTACAAAATCATTTGGATCCTGTGGAGGCTACATTGCAGCATCAATGGAAATAGTTCAATTCTTGAAGTACGCGTTGCCCTGCACATCTTTATGCAACTTCCATGTCTCCACCTGCTGTACATGCACCCTATGCTTATGGTTTTGCAATCATCTTGCTCACTGTCATTGTGAAGGTGGCAACCCTCCCTTTGACGAAGAAGCAGGTAAATGATATCTTAATGCAAAGAGCACCAATGCTAACGATTGCTTCTAAAGTTATCCTTATATTCATATGCTTTCAAAATTGCTACTATAAATTGTTCATGATGTATAGTGGAGCATCACATTTCAAGAATTTCAAGGAATTTTAGTATTGGTTGATAAAATTTCTTTTAACTTTTGGACAAAGAAGTAGATAGGAATCTAGCTTGGACACTGTAGTTTTCCATTTGTAAACTGTTATTCCTTTCTCATTCATAATAAGAAATCTGCATTGGTTTTTTTTTGATTCCTATATCTCATTTTAGCAACAGTTCAAGGGCTTCCCATTATGCATGCTGTAACTTTCCATTTGCTGATACAGAGTGATTTTAGTAATTAGATATTGGCTAGCTACCATCAGTACTGGATATCATGCATTTTGGTGTAACAAGCAATTGTACTTAATTTTTACCAACTGGCTTCAAATTAGGAACTAAAATATGTCTTGGTTTTCTACATAGTTTATGTTGTGCCAACATGAAGTGCATCACAGACTAGTTCATGTAATATAGCAAGTATGCATTAACAATAGAACCCTTGTAGCCTTTATTTATAACTTCAATTTGGGAATATAAGTGCATGTATTAATATGTTTGCTGTTGGCGAAGTATGTACACATGTGTGTCTTTCCGTGTACGTGCATGCGTGGGACTGCGTATAGATGCGTATACTCGTATATATGTACATATGTGGGTGTACACGTGTGTGCGCGCGCGCATGTTTGTACATGTATATGTGTGGTGTGCATGTATACGGGTATATGCTCGTGTAAGTTCTTGGGTTGGGTTGTGTGCTATAGCGGTCCAGACCCGTTTGGTGAGATCCAGACCCATTATAGGAGATTTGATTCGTGTTCGTTGTGGACCCGATACACAGGCAATCCGAAGACCGATCCATGGGATGATCCGTAGATTGGTGTCAGTTCGTGCAGTGAAGATCAGACGACGATTCGGTTCTGAAACAATGTCATTTCATGTGAGTGTTCTTCGTTTCTTACTGAGTATTTTGATATTATTTTATGTGAGTATTTGTTCTCACGTCTTTTCTTTATTTACTATTGTCAGTAGTGTTCATGTCTTTATTCGTATCATTTCATATTATTATATGACATATTTTACCAGTATGGTTACCCGTACCACTTCATATGACATCATGATACCCCTTGAAAACTTGACTGACTATACATGACATCTACTTGATAAACATACTGCTCATGTTACTGAAAGTTACTGGGAAAGTGTCACAAACTATAACACTCGGTACAGCCGCTCTATTCATTGTATACACGATTAATGTTACTGTTCACTGTTCCTATTACTGTCATCGTGTATACAATTACTGTTACTGTACAGTTACTGTTACGGTCACTGCATGTCTCAGTATTCTAGGTGACATTGATATTGACTGACTTACTGAAATAAATAATAATGTCAATGAACAACTTACACTGGGGATTGGGAAAATTGATGGAGGAGATAGCGTCTGTATTTTGGGTGGACCTAGGATACAGGTTGCGCAGCCGACTGAGGGTTCCACTGCAGGGTTCCTGGGGGATGACTGACATCCCATTTGTACTGTTACTGTTCCACTGTTTTCACAATGAGATTACTGTTACTGTTACTGTTACTGAGTACCTAGCGGTACGGCTTGGTTCAGCGCCAGGAAACTGAGGCCGTGGTCCCGGTATGTACGGGACCCACCTAAAACATGGACAAGTCTCTTCCACTAATTTAATAACTTAGGACGCTGATTGACACATGTAGTAGGCATAGTATGGGATGCGCCTATTACAGGTGGCAATTGGTGTTCGCTGACATAATAACTGATAATGAACTGTTAATGTATTGTGACTGACATTAATCACCTGACTGTACATTTATCACAGTGATAGACATATAACTATAACCATGACCGGATTGTATATCAAACTAGTGACATGCTAGGTTACACACCATAACGTCAGTTGTTGTTACAGTTATGTTAGTTGCCTTATTCTACATACATGTTGTTATTTAGTGTTTATCATGTTATTTAGTGCTTTCAGTTATCTGTTATTATTATTTATGCACTGTTTATCTGCACGAGCTTTTCCCTTTACACACACACTCCCAGGTCGCGTTCTGACGACCCTGGATTTGCACGTCCAGATATTGGACGGTTTGTTTATATTGTGCAGGTGTTCGATGAGACTATACATATTGCGAGGAGCTTGAGTCTCTCTCTGATTCTGGTATTCTCATCTCTCTTATCTTCTTATTATTTCCTGATTCTACCTTTATCGCATTCAGTTGCCCTTTTCTTTCCGTTATTCATCTACTATCATTGTGTTAGACTTTATATGTATTATTGCAGTGATTTATGGTACAGATTTATAACTTGTTCAGGTTAATTTAGGCTTAGCGTATATATGTGGGGTAATTTCCTCGCGTATATACGTCGCCGACTCGTGTCGCGTCTCCGCTCCAGTGTATTTTGGGATGCGGGGCGTGACATGATTCCACACTATAATAGATTGTCGGGTGCAAAACAATCATTTTTCATAAGATCTGTAAGGTTTTGTTTGATTTAGACTGAAAATTTGTGGGCTTATTTATCAGTTCTGAGTAGTCCTCGCCAAAGGATGATGAACCAAAACATCTTCTTTTGTTTTGGTGTAGTGTCAATTTACCAGATAAAATGCTTTGAGAAGACAGGAATAGTCGAGAGAAAATGGATTCCCAGATAAAAAGACTGTGAGATGGTAGATGGGAGAGAGGGATTGCTTCATGGTTAGATGCTGAAGTATAGCTCTCTCGTTGAGCAATTGAAGTATGGTTCTAACCTCAGATGAAAACTCTTTACTTTTATAATTTATTTGTCTTTAGGTACGTTGGCAGACTATTCAGTGAAATGAAGAGGCAAAAGTTTTTTTGTTCGGTATTTAAGTTCTGAACGCCAATAAGAGTATTGCGAAGAACTTTTTTATTGGTCTATTGACTGCTGTCTTTGTTAAATCAAGTTAGTGAGGCCTATTCAATTTAGTGAAAATCAAAGGGTCTCACATGCTTGGTAGTTTCTTTCTGTTAACTAATTAATTATTTCCATTGAATTGGCATACACACTAAATATAACACCCTTGTTCACCTAAAGCTTTAGACATTGGCAGTATATGCCAGTTTTCTATTTTTGCTTGTGTGTTCATGCATTCAATGTGGTCGTATGTCTCAAAACTAAACAAACTGACACAGGCTGAATTATTTGACACATTGGTGTTTAATTACTAAGTTTTCCTTTCCTGTAAGTTTTAAGAGGCGTAGATGGAACTGATGAAGTGCAACCAACCTCCAAGTCTTTTTGTGGGAAAAAAAACCACTAAATTTTCGAACTTTATGTGTTTTTCTCCCTGATATACAACCTTAAGTTATAAGAAAATATCAAACCTTTATATTAAAAAGTAATCAAAATACTTATATTACCAATGACATGCAAACAGACACACATTGTTTGCTCATTTTATGCAACAATAGGGAAAATCTGCAGAAATCATCAACAACAATTGCTACTGGTCCTAGTTATTGTCCATCCAGAACTGAGCTTGGAGCCAGTCAACTGTCTTCTTGTCCACTTGGAAGACCTTGGCAAGTACATAATCAGAAATAGGCAGATTTGATCCGAACACCGCATTATCGATGGTGATCACACCTGGGTTCTACTACTGAGGCCTGCAATTGCTACTGCATTTGTATAACTAGAATTGAACTGAAAGTGGATGAGTTCTTGGGGAACACAAAACACATTACCATTTTGAAGTACCTTGGTGAAGAGCTTGTTAGGGTTGGATGTCACAAATCCAACATAGAGGGAGCCTTCTATCACAGTTAGAATCTCGGTCGCTCGTGGGTGGTATGAGGTGGGTTGAGCCCATAGGGTGCAAAATCAAGGCAATCCAATGAGATGTCAATGATGTTGAGGCCAGTTATGTTAGCAACATTGACGAGAGTAACCTTAGATCTCAGTAGGTTATTTGTGCTGCCTGGCTGTCAAGGCCGAAAAAGAAGAAATCATCGGCTACCGCCAGTTTTGGGCACTTGCAAACTAACACATTCACAAATATCGCAATACAAACAGCAATTAGAGTATATTTGTTTGTGTTATTGATATGCTATAATACCAATTGTTACTCTCAGGATCGACTTATGCGAAACTTGACAATATGATCAGTACTTACAAAAGAAAACTATTGTAAAGCAAACTAACAATACTTAGACAAAAGCAGCAGAAAGAACACGAGAATTAACGTGGTTCGGCCTAAACTTGGCCTACGTCCACGGGGAGAGAACTTAAGAGAGCCTTATTAATAACTTGATACAAGAGATCTAACCTTCCTCTTGATGCAACAAGAGTATTCACCTTCCTCCTTAATTTAGACCTAGATTAAAAGAGTATTACCTTATCTCTATGCACCTTCACCTGGTTCCTCTCTTTCTTGGCTTCCTTCTGATCTCCTTGGTGCTCTCCACCGTTTTCTCTTTGAGATCAGTATTTTTATGTATTACAATGCTTGGTTACAATCTTTATTTATAAGATTTACAATAACAACTCCTATTTAGACTATGAGATGATCTTGGTATTTGGATGAATCTTGATCAATCCTATTAGGAGTTGATCTCCTTGATCTAAAAGAATTCTAAATCCTTTAATCTTTAGAAACACATTCTTCATTGAATAGAAACTGAGTCCTATTCGTACTCTACTAGAAAAGAATCAATGCCTGAAAAGAAAATTGATTCTGCTTCAGAAAATGTCCTATATAGTCGACGAGTACTTTGGCCTAGTCGGCCATCTCTTCCATTAGTCAACTAATAGGTTTATATAGTCGACTACTATAAACTGCTTCCTTTTCCTTTCTGTATCTTGCTTCTGTATCAGTCCTAGTCGACTACTAGCCGATTAGGCTTGTGTGTTAGTCAATAATAGACCTTCTAGTCGACTAATCAGCACCTGCATGGTTTGCTTATTCTTTCTTCAAGCCATCATCTTCTCCAACTAAATTGGATCTTCTTGGACCATCATCTCCTCTTGAAAATGAGGTAAAATCCTAACAATTTTTTAGCTTGACTTGCTTTTTAAGTCTTTAGTAAAACACTTGAGATTTAGATTACTATCTTGATTCTTTCCTTTATTGTACCATGCCGTGAAGCCTTTAACTTTTGCCCCTCCTTGAAGTCTTTGACTGATTTACCGACATGGCTTGAGTCATCTTAGGTCTTACCCGAACGCACCATTTTTCCTTCCTTCCTGCAACACTTTGACCCGGTTCACTCCCGTTGCAGTCTTTCTTGAAGCTTCACCTCGCGATGAACTTGTTTTCAAGCTTATCCCTGAAACTCTATTTCAAACTGAGTTTTTCTTCCTTCAGCTTGTATAACCCTCCACATTTCTCTCCATCCAGGATTACCTTGTCTCCTTGGTTAACTGTGACGACGCCTTGTTGAATTGGGATCTGGCATCCTTCTTCGTCGAGCACCTTTATAGATATTAGATTGTAGCGTA
>JAVJIF010025787.1:0-51471 GCA_038442645.1 Agave tequilana | reverse complement strand
GAATGAGAGATATAATATGTCTAGAATGACACAAATTTAACGATGGAGGTACACAGGACTCGGACACAAACTCTAAACAACCCGAAAAAGAAGTATTAGAAACCATTTGTTGGACCTTGGCAAGAAATTCAAGTGACTCCTTAAAAGATGAATTGATTGGAATAACCATAAAACTAGGTTCAACACAAGGAGACTCGAATGGCTGATTAGGCACAGTGGGTATATTAGGCTCAACTGTCTCGTCCACGTCATCATTGGCACTATCAGAAGACAGGTGAATTTCATCACTATCTGTGTGACAGAATCAACTGCTATGTCTTCAATTATATTAAGAGTTTTAGAAGAAACTTGGTCATCCTTAACAGCCTTCGAATCGTCAACTTCATCAGTGGGCACAGTTCTAAGATGTTGACTCTCTGAGGGGCACTGATAATTATAATGTCCATAGCCCTTACATTTAGAACATCTGACATTGGCATTGACTAGCGTTTTGAAAGTCAAGTCCAATTTTAATGCAACATCAAAGGCATCTTCAACAGTGTCTAAGTCATAGGGGCCAGTAATCATAGCACGTTTTATTTTAGGCCGTAAACCCCAAATAAACCTAGTTAGAGTCTCAGAAGGGTGCTCTCTTACTTCACTACGATGAGTTAAGTCCTTAAATATGGTAATGTAATCATGAACGGACATATGACCCTGATGGAGATTGTGTTGGTCTAAGTGGGAGTCCCTATAATGCTGATTAGTCATGATGGCTCAAGCAAACAAGCAGATGTAGTGGAGAGCCCTAGAGTCAATTAAACTAAATGTATGCAGTAAACAAAAATTCCCTAAAGTTTAAGCTTTAAATGTAAATAAAAATGCATTCCTAAAATGATGAAAAAGATGCAACCACTAGATCGAAGCAAATAGCATTTCAACCAACAAATTATAGCAATCCATATAGTAGTTGCAAGTAATCTAACAGTTAACAATTTAGATCAAGTTAAGATATCACCTCGATAATGGAGCCAATCAGGCTTTAACCTGGGCAGGAACAAACTCTGGTGCGCTGATTTGCTGAGCTGAACCTGGCAGACGATCGGAGCTTGAACCAGATTGTGACTGCCATAGGAGCGTAATACTGGTTGTCACGAATCCACTGCCTCGAAAACGGCTCGATTTGGACTTGAAACGAGCCCTGAACGGCCTCCGAAAGATATGATTTGCAGCCGAACTGAACTGAACCAGACTTGGTCTGGTTTGGATTCTCATGAACCAGACCCGGTTCAATACTGGGCCTGATCTGCTCAGCTTGGAGCGGATAGCCCCCTAGTTCGGGTCGGGTTTGGGTTCGAACCTCCCAACCCGGATCCGCGACCCGCCCTGACCTTCTTAAACCCGATCGGGTTGGATCTTTACCCGATCCTTCTTCTGTTTTTTTTCCTTCTCTTTCGCGCCGGCTAGGGCAAGGGTGGGACGAAGAAGGCGGCGGCGATTCGAAGTCGGCGGTCTGGGCTATCGCCGGCGAGGCTCCCACGACGTGCTGGGGAGAAGAGGGGGCGCGGCGTTGGAGATCTACGGCGACGATGGCTTCGTCGAGCGGAGGCAAGGATGAAGATGAAGACGAGCGGCGGCGACGGCCGAGGCTTGTAGCTTATGGGAGGCAGTAGGGAGACGAAGTCGTTGCGGCAATCAAAGCGCGACTTGGATCAAGGGCGGATGGCGGTGGCGGTGGCGATGGCGGTGATCTTAGTGGAGCTCAGGTGGGATCGGTCGGAGGAGATGCTCTGGGACTTCTCGAAGAGAACGATCGGTCGGAAAGGAACCGATGTCAACGGGGAAGTTGTCAATAGCTCGACGAAGTCTTCAGAGGGCTTCGATGAGGGCTCTGGCAGCATAGGAGGGCAGAGGAGATGGCGGCGACTGAGGAGCAGTGGTGGTGAAGCTTTGGTGGTAGCTAAAAGCGCCGGATCTGAGAGTGATGAGGCAGCGAAGGTGTCGGATGCTGGTGCTGCTCGGTGGTGGCGCAATCGAATGAGGGAGCGATCGGCGGGAATTGTCGGCGACGACTCCGACCTAAGCAACTCCAGATCTGAGGGGATTTGTGATATAAGGGTGGTCGGAAAGTTGATCGTGGATGGTGTCATTGCTCTCCGACGAGGCTCTGGATCTTTCCCCTTTTACCCGACTCCCTGTTCTCCCCGTTCGAACTCTGCTAGGGCTGCCCACCTCTCACGCTGATGACGAAGGTGGATGCGGTGGATCCCGGTGCCAGCGGAAGTTGATTCGATCAGAGGGACTCTGAATGGACACGGCTGATGACGGCGACGACTGTCGACGATGGCGTAGTCGAAGGCGATGATGATGAGGATGGAGATGGCGACGCTCCGACTGCGGTGGTGGCGGGTGATCTTTGTTGTCTGGATCTGGTCGCGGGGGACTTGATGGCGGAGGATCTTCAGCCGATGGAAAAGGCTCTGATGGAGGGGCAGCGGTTGGGCTCCGCTGTTGTCGTCAGCGAGGTGGAACGAGAAGGCGAGGGCTGTCGGCGGCGGAATTTGGTGGGAGACGATGAACAGTGGGGGATTTTGAATATTCAGGGATTTTCGATGAGATTTTGTTTCACTGTAATTTTTTTTTTGGAACAGTGAAATCTTTTTTTTTTTGATTGGATCAGGAATATAGATCTAGGGTTTGGAGACTGGGAAAAAATTTGGAAAAGAAAATTTTGAAGGGGATTGAAAACCAAGGCTCTGATACCAAAATGATGTAAAACCACCTGGATCGCAATCACCTTCAAATCGTAACCAAAATTTAAATTGAGAGTAGGATAAGATTTTGGGTTTCCACCCCTTACGCGGGCTTCTCACCCAGAAACTCGAGAGCCAATAAACTCAAGAATTTAGCAAGATAATTTGAGGAAAAGATTAATCATTCAATTATTATTCAATACAATAGTCTATGGGGCCTTATATAGGCTTTACAAGAGAGGAGTACTGGGAAATAACCGATGTGGTACTAAACACCACAAGTGAACACAAATAAAGCTAAAACAGCTACTCAAATAAGGCTGAAACAAAATACTAAATCCCCTGAATAAGCTAAGGCATGACAAGATAAAGAACTGCGTGATGTCCTCATCACCTAAACATGCACATAGATGGGAAAGCGTGAAAGCTCCTAAATTGGTTTATAAGCTTGTTGCACAAAGCCTGTTATGTTAAGAAAGAATAATGGTTATCAGCTGCAATTCTTCTGCTTCATTTGTATTTTTTCCTCCTATGTTAAATTAGGGTTGCCTTTTGCTTTCATAAACTCAGTATTAGCATAGGCAGTACGGTCATGGTGAAAATTGTAATTATTCTCGTTCATTTGTATTTTTATCAATTTTCATCTTGTAACCATTATCAGCTATTGTCAAGATATTATCAATGATGTCAACCCTCTTCAATTGTTATAAACAAGATTATGCAATATTTTGTGAAATCTCAAGTCAAAGGCCACCAGAGGCTCATCTTTGGACAGCTTTAAGACAGTACTGCCAACATCGTGAATCAATCTCTACTAAGGAATGAAATAACATTAAATGTGATTTTGGGCTGAAAGGTTTGTAGAATTCCAGTTCAATATAGGAAAAGAATGAAATCATAAACAATTCCATGTTTTCTTAGTGCAGTGGATATGCATGTATGTTCTGCTGTTGTTCCAAATTAAATGCAGGAGCATCTTGGGGATCAAGCGCCTAAAGTAACATGACTAGGTTCATATTTATGAGCCATTCAGCAAGAAATTTGCAAGTGGAAACTTCGACCTCTTCTTCAGGTGAAGTTTTTTCTCATAACTTCAGCATTGTAATTCTTGTTGAATCTCACCCCTTTTTCCAACTCCAAATTTGATACCGTAATGAGGTTGCAATAAATTAGGAGACAACTAATTGACTAATAAAAGCATAAACAGAAAAGGCCTGAAGTCCAAGGTGGGACTTGTCCGGTGCAAAGGTGATCCTTGATAGTAAAGTTGCTTTGAAATTTGACTAATCTGTAAGGACCGTAAACCCCGTAGAAAAAATAATAAAATTTAAGATTTTAACTTTTAAGGGAGGATAGATATATGATTATAGCTTTGCCCACACCTCCTTTTGCTACATGGGTCGAGCCCCTAAGGGGAACCAAGAGCTTGCAGCCCAATTGGACCTTAAATCCTGTGATCCACCCAATGACCCAAGCTAATTAGTTGGGAACGGGGGCTTTGGGTCTGGGATTGGATAACGGCTTAAAGCCCAGTCCTCTAGCCCCTCTTTACCTCCTATTAAGAACAGTATTTCTACCATTTTTTCTTTATAATAAGTAGCTAATTACATGTTGTCCAAACCCTAGAAACCCTATAAGCTGAAAGACTTTTTTACTCTTTTCTCCTTCTTTAAATAGGACACGCGATCGCTGAATCAACTTGTGGAGGAATGATCTCTCTACCCTACTAAAAATATCAATTTTCTTATTTTGATCTCTAAAGTCTAAAGGTTGCCGCCAAATGTAACTTAAGCTTTGAAGAGGTTTTACATCTTGCCAAACCCCAATCTTCCTAACCTAGCCTCATTTCACAGGTTCTGACATGCTTCAATCGGAGATCAAACCCACAAACGTTTTTAAAAAAGCCCAGCTTTGGTTGTTGCACTAACACCTCCCTTTCTATAGAAAAGAATTGTTGCAAAGATTTCCTTATAGGTGGAAATCTAATTCATGAAAAGAATGTGTAGCCAAGTTCCATTTGTAAAGAAATTGTATATAAGAAGAGATATCATGAAAATGGCATGCATTACACAATCCAGTGCTACAAAACTGTAAAATCCTCTGCAACGGTTCGTCGTTCTTGATTATTCACTGAAATCAGAACTCCTTTTATATTCTCCCTTGAAATTGTTCATAGAGTGCAATCTACGAATGCATGTTGTAGGTTCAACTCGTCTAGAAAATCGAGAAAGGAGCACCACTCAGGTGCAATATTATGCAACTGAGCAACATAATCGTGCAAATATACAAGTACATTATATAGCATAGTAACAACATACTTTTCCAAAATCATTAGGGATTTCACTGGAGTCAGAGGTGGTATATATGACTAGTCTTTCTCACCAACCATCATCATATAGGTAATCAGGTAGTGCCATGAACAGGAAATGGTTTGAGTGGGTTTGCAGAATAATGAGCTAAAGAGGGTCCAGTAAGGTACAGTGCAGTATACTGATTCATCTTGGAAAAAAAAAGGGAGATTTAAGGAAAAAGACAAGATAACAAGGGTGGATTATATATATTGTGATATATGTAGCCAGTCATAACAGTTAATGTTGGCCTTAAAAGGTGTATTGTGAAGAAAAATTCATATGATCCACGTACAGCGGACAAAGTTTAACAGCCATAGCTAAGGTTGTACAGCAACCCATTAAATGATATTGCGCACAATACATCTATAAGTGAAATGACAAAACAAGGGGATGACAACCGACAACTAGTAAAAAAATAAGTGATTGTATATTGATCTTGCATGCATCATATCTGAAATATTTTCTGCTTAGTGCAATCTACGAATGCACGTTTTAGGTTCGACTCGTCCCGGAAATCGGCAAAGGAAGGAGCACCACTCAGGTGCAATATCATGCAACTGAGCAACATAATCGTGCAAATATACAAGTACATTATACAGCATAGTAACAACATACTCTTCCAAAATCATTAGGGATTTCGCTGGAGTTAGAGGTGGTATATATGATTAGTCTTTCTCACCAACCATCATCATATAAGTAATCAAGTAGTACCACGAACAGGAACTGGGGTTAAGTGGGTATGCAGAATAATGAGCTAAGAGGGTCCAGTAAGGTGCAGTGCAGTATATGGATCCGTCTTGGGGAAAAAAGGAGATTTAAGGAAAAAGACAAGATAACGAGGGTGGATTACATATAGAATGATTTATATAGCCAGTGATGTTAATGTTGGCCTTAAGGGTGTATTGTGAAGAAAAATTCATATGATCCACAAATAGCGGGGACAAAGTTTAATAGCCATAGCTAATGTTGTACAGTGACCCATTAAATGATACTGAGCTCTATAAGAAGTGAAATGACAAAACAGAGGGATGACAACCGACTATTAGTAAAAAAAAATAAGTGATTGTATATTGACCTTGCATGCATCGTACCTGAAATATTTTCTACTTAGAAGTTGAGAAAGAAATTTATTGATAACAACAGTATTGGCAGAGTCAAAATTAATATTTCTACACCTAGAAGAGGTTCACCAATAAAAATTTCAAGTAACATTGAACTTTTTTGTATTACCTGTGCACTGGAATTTATTAGGAAGAATAATATAGGGAGACCATTCTTCAGTTGGCCCCGTTGCAATTTTGGGTGAGGAGGAAGTTGAGAACCTAAAAAACCTTCTAATGCTGCCTTTTCTGCTTCAGTCCAGAAAACCAGACCTTGTTTCTCATGAGCTGTTTCTGGCCATGCCGTGCTTGCAACATGCGGTTCATCAGGACCTAATGTTGCATGGGGAACTGAACTGAATTCCCCTGGAAGCATCAAAAAAGCAATCAGCAACAAAAAGGCCTTGTGTTAGTGCGGAGGGAGTCTCACATCATAAATTTGACACAAACATGTGTCGGGTGGTCAACAGATCTTTGCTCTCTTTATTGCAGTACTATTGTCAGCTAAAGGAAAAGAGAGTCAAAATGCAAGGTCAACCTTCAGCTCAAGAATTTACATGCAAGTGATGGCAAATGATGACATATCATTTGCTTTGGGGCAATATAATACCATGTTCATAGAGACAGAAAAGTTTAGCAGGTAGAGAATGTCTATCAAAGCTCATGCACAGTTCCTGCCTACTGCAGTAACCACCACTGGCATACTAGCCTCATATGAACTTATTAAATCAACTGGATGTACAAAAATTTAACCATTTAAAGTTGAGATTGAACACCAGAAATGAGTTGGCATATGATTTACTTATCACTATCCATAGTTTGTGTCTGAAGTCCTCTATCATCAAGAAGGCATGCTAGTTTTTTTATGCTGAAACCAATAGTGGCAACAACAACAACAAATCAGATATTACTAGTCAAGACTTATTGCCGTCATTTTATCAACATACTAAATTTTAATTCTGTCAATTTTAGAGAAAACACTCACGAAAATATACAACGGATAACATAACATTACTCACAATTCAATGATCAAACATATTTTCTCGCAAAATATACTTTTTCAGTTTTTCCTCTTTTATGATATTTCAACCTGTGCCAATTTGTCTTGCCGAATAATTCACAAGTGAATAAAGAACATCATGCATTAAGAACAACAAAAAATGCTGACAATAGACGAAAATATAGCAAACAAATTTAAAGTTTTAATATTTTGGTTAATTTGATGATATGGAAAGTTAAACTTACAGCGTTTCTCCAAATCGGATGTTTATGAATTAAGAAAGTTGATTTGTCCCGGAACATCCCCATTGCTTGCCTTCTGACATGACCTCTGCAGCACTGATGGCTACGAAAGCAAGCAAGGGACCCAAGTTGTTCTGCAGGAAGCACCAAAGCACCCTTTCCATCGATCCTATAGCCATGTTGCTTCCATGAACAAAACAATCTTGTGTTGGGTTGCTGTTTTCCCTTTGCACCACCAGACATCCACCTTGATCCGTCAAATGCAGAGATGGTTAGCAGTTCAATAAGTAGGGGTAAGATGAGAAGACTAGACACCGGATAATTAAAAAAGATAATTAAAATAATCCTCAGAGAAATGTTACAGACAATCCAAAACAGTACAATTATTTACACTCAAAAAGAAAATGAGACAAGTGAAGAAAACACAGATTCCTTAAACCTGAGCATTTCAGAGATTATCATGTCATAAGAATATCATGTCAGTTTGGATACTAAAATATAGAAACCCAACTACTTGTTTGAGAGGGAAACTTACAAAATAGGACAAATTTTTGAAATAATCCTTATTTTAAAATAATTATAAAAATAAACTCATCCCAAAAATAATTGTAAAAATATACCTCCCTCTGCCACGTCGGCGCCACGTCGACTTTTGGGCACCAGCGTGGTGGGGGGAGTTGGTTCACAGAAATCCGGCCTTGGCAAGGCCGGACTCAGAAAATGGGTTATTAAAATGGCCGGCCTTGGCAAGGCCGGACTTATCTGCACAGATTTATAGAAGTCCGGCCTTGGCAAGACCGGACTCCTATCACTTAACCAAAAAAAAATATTGCATGCCGTCAGCCATATGAAACTTGTTGGAGGCTAAAAGCCAGACTTTTAGGCCGGACTATTTGTTGCAATAGTTAAAGTCCGGCCAAGGCCAGACTATTTTTGCGTTGTAAAACTTTGTCCGGCCTTGCTAAGGCCGGACTATTTTGAGCTAAAAAATATAGTCCAGCCTTGTCAAGGCCGGACTTATGTAAACCATCATTCCAACGTGGCGCGACGTGGCAGAGGAAAGTCTGTTTTTATAATTATTTTTGGGATAAGTTTATTTGTATAATTATTTTTAAAATAAGAATTATTTCAAAATTTTGTCCTTCAAAATATTGTTCACCTAAGATTGGGCAAGATTAGGCATATAGGTCACATAAAAAACGGAAGAAGAAAGTTAATCCCGCAGTTGTTCGGTAATACTATTCTCGCATTAAATTTCACAGTTTGAGCTACCTATCAATCTGTAAGTTCAGGAAAAGACTATGCGGCTTAAGCATTGGCTGAACAAAGATTGAATCTTTTCTCCTTTCCATCTCTATTGCCCTCGTGAGTAATATTTACATGCCATCATCCAGAAAAGCAACAAAACTGACCCCGCTCTAACTCTCCGCAAGCAAGAAGAAAGATTTAGGGCAAATTACCGTTGGCCAAGAGAGCGCGAGCGGCGAGAGTCGGGAGAGGGGCGGGCGAGGAGGACGCCCGAGCGAGCGGAGGAGTCGCGGGCCTTGGAGCTCGGAGAGCAGAAAAGGGGAGCTGCCGCCATTAGAGAAGTGGAGGTTAAGGTCATTGCGGCAAGATTTTAGGTTTCAGGGTTTGAGGATTGAGGGGAAAACCGAAGAAGCAAGAGACGAGGAGCCCCTGCGGCCCTTGGCCGAATTAAATGAGGGGGTTCACTTCGCCGGCCGGCGGGTTTTAACGGTGCTGTTTGTGAGCAGCGTTGGCGAGGGCACGGGGGAGAGGAAAAAAATCGGGAGGGGGTGGACGATATTGGAGAATCCCTGGGCTTTTGTGTGAAAATGGGCGATTTGCGGTGGGACCCTGAGAGGTGGTCTGATTGTTCTGTGAAGGTTCATTGTCCGTTGGAGTTTCTTTTTCCTTAATAATAACAGGGCAATCGTTTGAAAAATATATTTTTTAAAAAAATAATTTCAAAAAACGACTTTTCTCACAGTATTTTCAAAAATCGACATCAGATATGCCTATATCATGTCATATAGGCGTCACTTCGACGGGGGTCGTGTTGGACCAAGCAAGAGAGAAGATGGCCACTACAGAACAGCCACCAAAGAAATCCCAAGCAAGAGAAAAGATGGCAATCAGAGAACAGCCACTAATGACACGAACAATTAAACAAAAAAAGAAAGAGAACACAGGATTTAACAAGGTTCGGCAATTTGTCTACGTTCTCAGGGAAAGAGGAGAGAGTTCTTATTGAATCAATCAATTACAGGTGACGGGATACAAATGTTGGGGAGACTACCCCTCCTTATGTATCCAAATAAAGCAGTAAGAAAAGGAAACAAAAAGCACCTAATTCGGATCAGAAACGAATTCAGAATCATATTTGAAAATAGGCCGCGCATGTATTAGTCGATTAGTCCGTAGTGAAATAAATTTGTCAACTCTATGTATCCAATCATTAATCGACTAGGGGATGACTAGGCCATGCCCTAGTAGACTAGTCTTGTTCCTCCTATGCAATCCAACTTCGATACGACTGACACGCTCTCGTATTCGACACTATTGATTGCATCGATCTTTCGCTAACCTCCAACATAGTTTAAAAAACTCTTTCAACAAGATTTTTATCCTCTCTCCCCACAATTCTCCACCTCGGTGAAGATTTCTCAAATCTGAGCCAAACACAACATAGCAACATGTCAACTCTAATTGGCTGCTCCATTGTGGTTGCTTACATATTAATGCCCAATGAGATCAAGTCACACGTAGTTCATCCAAACGAACTCAATTGAACTCAAGCAACTATGACTAAATCTTCAGCAGTGAACTGAACTGGCTGAGTCATATGAACCTCCTTATCAATACCGTCATGGAGAACAATGGCCTTCAATTTGAGCTTGTTACGCTTACCAACTTGAGATTCATATTTCTTCACCCACTTCGTGGATTTATCTTGGTTCTAATAGCTGCAAATAATTCGACATTCTCATCAATATCTTCAACCTGTTCAGCATCAAAACTGGCTATATGATCTCCACATGGTGTAACATCCGGTGAAGTCCTTACTAATATTGAACCAACTGGAGGTGGTGGAGTAGCATCAGCCTCCACCGTTGTGATACATCCTTCGTCTTCGATCTCTCCACCTGTTAAAAGATGGTAGACTTCAACAATGAAGTCTCATCAACGTGACACACTTACTCAACACAATCTTCTTATTTTCTGGGTCTCATAACTTGTAGTCTTTCACATTTCTATTGACACCCAAAAACACAAACTTCTTTGCTCGTGGATTTATCATGTCATCTTTGGCACTAAAGTAGGCCAGACTTTCAAATACCCGCAGCAGATCATAATCCTTGAGTAGCTCCACCTGACCAAATATACAACGGAGTTTTGCCTCCTATCGCAGTCGATGACAGTCCATTTATGAGATAGCTAGCATATACGATAGCCTCAGCCTAAAACGATTTGTCTAATCATGCATCAGACAACAAACAATGAACCTTCTCCAGTAAGGAGTAGTTGATTTTCTTAGCCAACTCATGTATTCCATTTGTGAAGTTAGTACCAATACCAGTGTTCTGACCAAATCGTAGGAATTAATTCTTTTGTTTTTCAACATTACCAATTTGGAGCTCCTTAATTTTCCTACCATGTTTCTCCATCATATCCTACCACTTCACCAGCATACCTAGGGCTTCAAATCTTTATCCCATGGGATATATCCAACAATGCCTAGATAAATTATCAATAAAAGAGACAAAATATCGATGACCTCCAAGAGATACAGTCTTGACAGGTCCCCAAATACTAACGTGAACACAATCAAGAAGACCTTCCAAGCGATAAGTAGAGGTGTTGAATTTCACCTTCGTCTTCTTATCTAGAAACCGTGTCCATTCAATTCCATACTGCAGGTAAATACACATTTCACTGATTCCTTCTTTGTTGGAGCTTACAAAGACTTTTCTCCTGTATGCCCAACCTCATATGACAAACATGTGTACAAACATCACTGAAGAAATAGAAGTCGTCACTCTCCCTGTAACCGCACTACCCATCAAGTAGTATAGGTTATTGTGTCGGACGCCCTTCAGCACCACATCGAGCCTCTAGTCATCTTGAGAACACCATCTCTTATAGATACTCCATGACCCAATGCTTCCAAGGTACCAACAGAGATAAGATCCATTTTCACTTAAGGTACATGCCTTACTTCCTTCGCTTCTGTATCATCACATCAAACATCTTGATACGAACTGTACCTATCCCTTCCACTTTACACGGGTGATCATTACCCATGATAGCGAAACATCCATCTAGCATTTCAAAGCTAGAAAACTAATTTCTGTTCGGGCACACGTGACAGGTAGCTCTTGTATCTAATACCTACTCAGAATCACCTGATTAACAAATAATAGGAGTAGTGACGGAGAACGAGAACATAGACGAGTCTGAGTCTGATCCACCTATCTGTGAAGTACCAGCTTGCGTATTGATCACCTGTGTGAGAATTGCCTCGGTCTTCGACTCTTTCTTCTTATCTTTGATCCTTGGACAATCAACCTTCCAGTGCCCTAGCTCTTTGCAAAAGGCATACTAGTTCTTCTTCAGATCTCTAAACTCTGGTCTAGACTTGGATCTCTCACGCTCGTCATTGCCCTTTCGATTGGAACCTCTGCCTCTTACTATCAATGCCTCTGCTGATATACCATTGGAAGAAGGCTGCTTGTCCTTCCTCCTCACTTCATAATTTACAAGAGCAGTTAACACATCATTATAGTTAAGCGATTGTCTATCATTAATCAAGGTGAGTACGAAGGTCTTATACTCTTCATCGGGAAGAGAATTCAAAAGAATTACCGTCTTATCCTTTTCTTGATATCCACGTCCACATTAACCAAATCTATAAGAAACTTTGTATAGTCGTTCATGTGCTCAGCAATATAGAGTCCCTTCTTCAACTGTAAGTGATAAAGACTCCTCTTTAGATACAGTCGAGACTCGATACTTTTTGTCAGATATTTTTTTCGAGAATCTCCCACATTTTCTTTACAGACATCTCATATTGTTTATGTGTGATAGTCTGATTTAGTGACAAAAAATTTGTACCGACCACAGCAAATATTATGATCTTGATCTTGAGTATAACTGAATAATAATGAAATGAGTATTATGAAATAATCTCGAGGAAATCGATCAAAATATCTTGTGATACAATATTGATGATATTTTATTGGAGTATAATACTTATGATCATGACTGATTTACTATGACCTTTGGATTACATGACACTGACATCACCTGTACTACTTTGCATTTATCCGACATTACTTGCACAACTTTATATTTTTCACTTGTTATTGTCACTGTCTACATTATCCCATGATCCTGGTGCACATTGTAATCACTATCTGACATTGACATTCTCGATACTAAATCCAAATCATGTTATACTGAGTCATACACTGTCTTGCACTTGCATGATAAATGAAATTAACCAAGTTAGGTTTACTGAGGGAAAATGGTAGCAGAGGAAATCAAGGAGGTGTACTTGGAAGGGCGACCCCTTGTGGGTTTAGATGCCACACCTATTTTTGTGTTCTTGAGATTTATGCGCGCACCTGTTATTATATATTACATAATACCGAGTACAGTGAATTGTTTCTCCCTGCTATCAGGATCCATTAACGCATCATCTGTTTGATATATAGTTGTCCTGCGGGATGGGCACATGATGGTTGCATTAGTATAAGGCTAATAAAATGCTATACATATGCACTGGCATCATATCCTGCATTGTCTTCGGTGATCTAGTACCTGACATATATTTTCATAATACTGATACTTGAGACTTATGTGACATGCATTATCTTGACTACATGATATTCCTGGACTACCATATTATTTTATCTTGTGATCTCGTGTTCTTGTAATCTTGTAATAGTACTACACAACAGTTACTCATTTAGAACATCTCATGTTCATTATAAACACGACATACCATGCATGCGCGGTCTTATTGTGCATCATCTTTCATCACGATTATTCCTGTTATTGTTTTTATCTTCATCTCGATATTGCCAAACATATTGTTCTTATGTCTTACTTACTGTTACTCATCTTCGAATTCTCTCTTTTATCGTTCTTTTTCCTTCGCGTACTGTTACTGGTCCGCTTTTGACAAACCTTTATTATTTTTCAGTATCTAGGTTCAGAAAGCTGGTATAGAGAGCTGATCGTAGAATATATTCTGGTCCCGCTGTTCTCCGGTGAGTTCAGTTTCTTTCTCGTAGCTTGTCTTATTCAGATATAGTGGATGATGTTGTTTATGTTTTAATATTTTATATATGTGCTTTTATCCCTGCACTTGGTTATATATGTGTATATGTCTGTTATCCTGCTCGTTGCTGATAGCTTAAGGTGCTCGTGGAAGAGATTTCACCTTTGTGAGCATCTGCTTGCCATCGTCACGTACATGTATTCCGTATTTTGGGAAGCGAGGCCTGACAAAAATACTCTACGATTGAAAGAAAGTCGAAGGAGACCTTTGAAAAGGATTAGGAGCTAGCACGTGTTGATTCAAGAGCTTATGCATCAAGAACACATCAAGTACTCAAGAGGAGTCTAGCTCGTTGGATCAAACTTTGGACCAAGTCAAGAAGAAGAAAAAGACTTCAAGTGAAGCCCTTTAAGAGAAGACTTGAGTCTAGATTTGTTTTAGTAAGATTTTATTTTAGATAAAATGTAAAGGATAGACTAGTTGGCGGATTGCTCAAGTACATATACACACACTCAAGATTTATTTGTGTTTTCATAAAAGGATTTTCATTTGGTAAAAATACCAGTTTGATTTTTAGTATTCAAAGTTTACATGTCTTTAACTAAAACCCTTTTAGTACTAATTGTCAAAAACATAGATATTTCATCATCTATGTGTAGTGGATCATATCCATACACTCTAAGCTTTAAAAGTGTTTAAAATATCTTATTTTTGTATTTGAAAAAGATTTGGAAAAATCTATTGGAAAAATACAGATTTTGTTTTATGCCAAAATTTCTAAATTATAAAAATAGTTCAAAATGCTTGTAACATGTTTTGATTTTACTCAAACATGTTTGTATATCAAAGTATTTTACTGAACCTATTTTTGTAGAATTTTAGAGATTTTATGGGATTTTATTTAAGTCAAAATATCAAGTTTTCAATCCCTTAAAATATACTGTTTTGCTTCTGCCGGTCGACCGCAAGGTCGACCGAGCCAGAGTCGGTCGACCGAGGCGGTCGACCGACGTGCACAAACGTGCACGCCTTGTTTGGATGGAGGGTCGACCGACCGACCCGGTCGACCGCCAGAGAGCTTTTGCTCTCTGAAAATGGTCCCAGTCGACCGGGCGGTCGACCGGCAGAGAGTTCTGCTCTTTGTATCCAGGCCTCTGTCGACCAGCCGGTCTACCGACGTCCCCAACATTCGAAAATATGACCGTTGGCAGTCGATCGGGCCGGTCGACTGACAGCAGTCTGGACTACTGATTGGACCCCAACGACTAGTTTTTCTTGGCCTATAAAATGGGGGTTCCTTGGACTGTTTTCAAAAAGATTTTAAGTGGGTTTTGGAGCTAGTTTTTCCTACTCTATTAAGAGGTTTTCTCAACTTGTTTTAGAGCCACATACTTCCGTTCAAAAGGAGAGTTTATCAAGAGTTTTTCAAAAGTGATTTTCTTGTGTTTTCCACCACAACTTCAATCCCTATTTTCTCACAAACACTTGAGCTTTTCATTGCTATACCTATTCTATAGGAATCATTGTTGTGAGAGGATTTTAGGTGGTCAAAGTGTTGTGACCACCAAAGTTTTCATCTTTGCTTTGAGGAGGCGGACTGGTGCGTTCGCGGTGTTTAGAGTTCTATTGAGAGCTCATTGTAGAGATGTAGCCTCGGTAAGCTAGTGTGCTTGCGGTGTGTAGTTCTTACGGGAACGAGTGAAGGGACTAGAGAGTCCAAAGGAGTTCTAATGTGAACTCGCTTATAGGTGTTGCGACAGCGAGTGATCCGGTGGGATCGATTTTAGTGGAAATCCTTCATAGTGTTGAAAGCGGGGACGTAGAGCAAGTGTGTTCGAACCTCGAAATAATTCTCACGTGTTTGCGATTGCTCTCTCTATCTCTTACTTGTCTTTATATCTTGCATGCTTATATTGTCTTTATCTTTATATGCTTGATATATTGTGTGCTTAATTGATATATACTTAGAGATTGTTTACTCACACTTGTATTCAACCAAGAGAGCCAAAGCGACAATCTTGAGGAGTTAGTCCAGAGCCCTTCACGGGAAATCCGGCTACACTCTTATGTTATACCTTGTGTGTTTAGCTAAAAGAATTGTTAGTTTGCTTAAATAGTTTTAATTTCGCATTAATTCACCATTATATTAGCTAGTCACCTATTCACCTCCCTTCTAGGTGATTTCAGTTTTTAGATCCAAAATACACTCCGATTGATTTTATCTTTCTTATTTTGAATTTAGATTTCAAAGTTAGATTAGGTCTCTTTTTGAAGCCTATAAAAAGGCCCCTGTATTCCATATTTTGTATCAGTTTTTAATTAATAAAATTGAGTTTATCTCTCTAATTGCTCGTGGATTCGACTTGTTATCCTTGCTCGTGTATTCGAGTAAATTGCTCGTGGATTCGAGTATTTTTCTACCTGAAGATCGTTCCAGGATTCGTTGGCGTTAAAACGAGATTTAGCCGGCATCATTCACTGCCGCATTCCCGCGTCAAAAATCCTGCAAGACAACCATGGACTTTGAATGCCCAACCAATTTTCGGTCATCAAGGGTATTTAATAATGAAGCTATCTATTCGTGTAACTTGATGTTTTAGTTGGTTTATGCTAGTCACCGAATCCCTTAATAGCGACTGGAAAATGATTTCTCGTCGTGCCTGAAAGGCCGGGTACGCCGGACACCGTGCTTAATCAAGCATGCTTTGTTGGTGACTCTATCGATAGCTAATTCACCTGAAACTGTAACCTAGAGTCGTCATGGTCTGACTTGGAATTGGCTTATCACTCCAAGTAGTGATAAACATGGGTTGGAGAAGGCGATAGTAGACGTTATAGCTTGATCGACAAAGTGTAGATCGACTGCCGCCAACAAGTCGTTCGATCTCATAAGTTCGTAATTGTAATGCCCCAGATATTAATTGCACGCTTCTTCTCAAAAAATGATAGCTACAATTGTTTTTTGAGTTCATGTGAGCTATTATATATTAAAGACTTTCTCAGTGAACATCCCATGTGAGGCTTATTTCTTTTATCTTGAGGTATGAGATACTTCTTTTGTTTAAGGTACGTCCTCATCATGCTAACACTTCACCAAGTGATGTGCAATGTCAAATAAGATTTATAATTGCTAAAAATAAGGTGAAGCTAATCATTAATCTTGATAGAAATTTGATCCAGAAGGGAGGGGTTCGGGGTGGGAGGTCTTAGATAATAAGGGGGAGGGGTGGGGATAGAGGGGTGAGGCGATCCGCCGCTCTCTTCCTCCTATTTTTTATAGAATGACAATAGGGGATCCTTTCAACTATACTAACGTAAATTTGTAACCTTAACTTAACATTCTAAAAATTAGATCAATATATATAACATTTCTGTTAATAATTAAAAGAACTACCTCACTACCATAGATTTTATGTTTGGTGGAAGGCTAACTTAACTCGTTATTAGTAAGATTAACAATATTAATTATGTCAATTGCAAGATCCATAATACCTATTTCAATGTCCAATTACTAGCTGCCTTTCAAGTACCCATGTCAACCAATTGAAACAACTTTTAGGTGAAGGACTTTTTAACAAAACATGTATTGAGTAAAGCACATGCTTGATCAAGAAAGAAAATTTTGTTGGGAAATTTTACTAACAAGCCACAGGTTTTCGACAGGTTCTTGCAAAAAACATTAAGTTAAATATTAGAATCAGATTTATTTCTTTGATCACCATTGTATTTGTTGGAATGAAGAATATAAAGGTGAATCTTCGAGTTGAATTATGGCAAGATCCGTTGATGGAATCAACCGGATGATGGTTGGAGTGTGTTCTCCTTCCATTTGTGATGAATGTGGTATATTCACATGTTCAATTCCGACTTCGAATGAATGAGATATTCAAGTCCAAAGATTGCCTAATACAAAGCCAAAAGGGACTAAATTTAGCTACAAGCATTTAGTCCCACATTGGCCATGTGATGGAAGTATATGGAGTATAAATAGAGAAAAATGAGACCAAAGGGTGTGCCCTTTGGGTACTTGGAGTTTTCGCGCGCGAATAGGAGGGAACTATGCACGTACGTGCGTACGTGCACGCAACGCGCGCCGCCGCTGGCGGCGGCCGGCGCCGGGCTCGGGCTCGGGTCCGTGCCTGGGCCTGGGCCTGGGCCTGATCTGAGTTCCCTACCTGGTTCTCTTTTTGAATCAGGGTCCGTTAATCCAACCCGCCCGCAAAAGGATTCGAAAACTCCAACGGGTGTCCGTCCGCGCGAACGGATCCGACCGTTCGCCAACCACTGTCGGAAAACTGACAGAGCGGTTGATCGGTTGCGACGGTTCTGTCCGAACCGTCGCAACTGCTGGAATTTGGCGGACGAGAATACCCCTCCGGAGCGCTATAAAAAGCGCCCCAGGGGTTCATTCTCAGACACACCAAACTGAGATTCCTTTCTCTCTTCTGAAAGATCTCACTCTCTCTCTCTCCAGCGAAGTAAGACTTCCAGGGCGACTTCCAACAACGAAGTGGGAATCCACGATTTCCAGAAGTGACTTCCAACGAAGTGGGAATCCGCGACTTCCAAGTGAAGAGGGAATCCGAAGCTACTTCCTAAAGGAGATTCTGCCAAAAATTCTTCAACCTTCCTACGTTCTCAACAGTGGGTGTTCCTCCAAAAGAGTAAGATAAATATTCATTTGAAATTTGTCATTATACCGCTGTTTTGCTAATCCTGTGTAGGTACTGGTTGACTACGGTTCGACCGTACGGTATTTGGTAGTGCTGTCCAAATACCGTGAAGAAGTGTTGTATCTTGGAGAGACCAGCGTCCATTATCCCGTAAGCACCGGTGCGGGGGACGTAATTGTCTTAAGGAGATTCGCTGTAAGCGTACCTCACTTCAAATACTGTATAAGTGGACTAAGTCCTTTATACAGGGGATATACTTTACAGTATATCGAGATTGACTTAGATTCAGTCTAAGTGTTACTGTATAAGTGGAGTAAGTCCTTTATACAGGGGATATACTTTACAGTATATCGAGACTGACTTAGATTCAGTCTAATTGGTGCTTAAACTAAGGAAGGAAATTGAAAGGTGGTTCTTAAATTAAGGAACGTTCTTTTGAACGGAAAACCTCCCACCTGATATTTGCCGACCTGGCCAATTAGATTGTTGATATCTCAGTGATCTTGATTAGTTGTCAGATTGATTCTTGTTAAGCAGAATACCCAACAATCTTAAGACAATTATTGTTTCTCACTTCTGTTCTGCTTGAACTTGCAGAAAAAATGTCTGAGACAAATCAAGATACCTCCAGCAAGGCAACAAACATACCGCTCCAAGGTTTGATGCCAACTCCACTTCCTAACCCGAAGCCGGAGAAGCCAGGAAAGTTTGATGGCACAGAGTTCAAGAGGTGGCAACAGAAGATGCTCTTCTACTTGACCACTCTACATCTGGCCAAATTCCTGCAGGAGGATCCACCAGAACCCGGAACTGATCGGGATTCAGTCCTTGCATTCGATGCTTGGACACAAGGTGACTTCCTTTGCCGAAATTATGTTCTTAATGGACTGGATGACTCTCTTTACAATGTCTACAGTCCGATTACTACGGCAAAGAAGTTATGGGCCAGTCTTGACAAGAAGTACAAGACTGAAGATGCTGGTACCAAGAAGTTCGTCGTTGGACGATTTCTGGAGTACAAAATGGTGGATACCAAGACTGTCATCAGTCAGGTGCAAGAGTTCCAACTTATCTTGCACGAAATAGAGGCCGAAGGTATGATTTTCCTGAAACTTTCAGGTTGCAACAATCGTGGAGAAGCTCCCCCCTGCGTGGAGAGACTTCAAGAACTACCTGAAGCACAAGAGAAAGGAGCTAAAGTTGGAGGATCTCATTGTGAGGCTTCGTATAGAGGAGGACAACCGCAAGTCCGAGAAAAGGAGCAGCAAGAACTCCTACGAAGCAAAAGCAAATGTGATCGAGGACTCAAAGGGGAAAGCGTCTACTCCAAAAGCTTGAAGAGGAAGAAGCCTTCCCAGGGGTACAAAGGCAAGGCTCAAGACGGCAGAACCATGCGCTTCAAAGGGACCTGTTACATCTGCAACAAAGAAGGTCACAAAGCAAATGAATGCCGCAGCCGTCTAAAGAAGAACAAGAAAAGCCACCCACAGCTAACATGACCAACCATGAATCACCAAGTCTTTCAGCTGTGGTGTCAGAAGTAAATCTGACAACCAATAACAAAGATTGGTGGGTAGACACGGGAGCTACTAGGCACATCTGCTCGGAGAAATTGTTATTCTCAGAATATCAAAGGCTAGAGCAAGATGAGCAATTATTCATGGGTAATTCAGCTTCCTCAAAGGTTGAAGGAAAGGGTAAGGTCATCCTGAAGTGGACATCGGGCAAAGAGCTTACTCTTAACGATGTCCTTCATGTTCCAGACATCCGCAAGAATCTGATCTCCGGATCAATACTTAGTAAGAAAGGATTTAGAATTGTATTTGAATCCGACAAATTTGTACTTACTAAGGGAGGGATGTATGTGGGAAAGGGCTATCTTGTTGATGGACTTTTTAAAGGCCAATGTTGCAGTGGTTGATAAAAAGTCCGTGTATTTGTACCCAAAGCTAATCAATCAAAGAAATTCTTCTGTTTATTTGCTTGAGTCTCCAAATTTGTGGCATGCTAGATTAGGGCATGTAAATTACAAGTCCTTAAAGAACTTGTCTAATCTGGGATATATTCCTAAACTCAACTTGGAAGAAATTCGCAAGTGTGAGGTTTGTGTTGAGGCCAAGTTGGCTAAAAATTCATTTCACTCAATAGATCGAAATACAGAACCTTTATGGTTAATCCATAGCGATCTATGTGACTTGAAGTTTATGCCAACTAGAGGCGGTAAAAAGTATTTCATTACTTTTATCGATGACTGTACAAGATACTGTTATGTGTATCTTTTAAACAGTAAGGATGAGGTAATAAATATGTTTACAACATATAAAGCCGAAGTTGAGAATCAACTCAACAAGAAAATCAAGATTCTAAAATCCGATAGAGGCGGAGAATATGAATCAAATGATTTTAGTGAGTTATGTGCTAGTTTTGGTATAATACATCAAACTACAGCACCATACACTCCTCAGCAGAATGGAATTGCTGAACGGAAGAACAGAACTTTGAAGGAGATGGTTAATTCCATGCTCGTAAGTTCTGGAGCTCCGCAGAACTTGTGGGGAGAAGCTCTATTAACTGCAAATCATATTCTAAATAGAGTACCCCACAAGAAACTTGGTCTTATACCATTCGAGTTATGGCATGGAAGGACACCTTCCTACCATTACCTCAAAATGTGGGGGTGCCTTGCAAAGGTGCTAGCACCATTACCTAAAAAGACTAAGTTGGGAGCAAAAACTATAGACTGCGTATTCATAGGCTATGCCTTGAATAGTAGTGCCTATAGGTTTCTGGTTCATAAATCAGAAATACCTGATATTCATGTAAACATGATTATCGAATCTCGAGATGCTGTGTTTTTGAAGATATCTTTCCGTACAAACGGGAAGCAGATAAGACTTCTGGGAAAAGAACACACGAGATGGCGTTCAGGGACGAAAGCCCCGAGGAACCAATTGTAAATGCGGAAATTGAACCAAGAAGAAGTCAGAGATCTAGAATCTCAAAATCTTTTGGTCCAGATTTCATAGCATACGCTATTGAGAGCGAGCCTCAAACATTTAAAGAGGCTATGTCAAACCCAGAAGCACAAATGTGGAAAGAAGCTATAAATAGCGAAATAGAATCCATACTAAGTAATCATACTTGGGAATTGGTAAACTTACCTCCTGGAAGTAAACCAATTGGGTGTAAGTGGATTTTCAAACGAAAATTAAAACCCGATGGATCTATCGATAAGTACAAGGCTAGATTAGTAGCCAAGGGTTATCGACAAAAAGAAGGACTTGACTACTTCGATACTTATTCACCAGTAACAAGAATAACGTCCATTCGGATGTTGATTGCGATTGCAGTATTGCACAACTTAGATATCCATCAAATGGATGTCAAGACTGCATTCTTAAATGGTGAATTAAGTGAAGAAATATATATGGAGCAACCAGAAGGATTTAAAGTCAAGGGCCAAGAACACAAGGTGTGTAAATTGGTAAAATCCTTATACGGTTTAAAGCAGGCTCCAAAACAATGGCATGAAAAATTTGATAGTGTCATGATCAAAGATGGATTCACTATCAATGAATGCGATAAGTGTGTTTACACGAAAACAGTTGGAGATGCATGTATCATTGTCTGTCTTTATGTAGACGACATGTTGATACTTGGGACTAATATTGAGATTATTAAGTCCACTAAAAGAATGTTATCCAACAGTTTTGATATGAAGGATCTGGGGGTTGCTGATGTAATTTTAGGAATTAAAATTACTAGAACACCAGATGGAATCAGTCTATCTCAATCTCACTACGTGGATAAGATGATAGAAAGATTCAATGATCATGGGATAAAAGAGAATACAAATCCTTTTCTCCCACACGTCCACCTTCATAAGAATACAGGAACTGGAATACGCCAGTTGGAGTATTCGCAGATTATCGGAAGTCTAATGTATTTAATGAATTGCACTAGACCCGATATTGCTTACGCTGTAAGCAAGTTGAGTAGATATACTAGTAATCCTAGTGATCTACATTGGACCGCTCTACTACGAGTATTGGGTTACGTATCACATACCAAGGAATATGCCTTGAGATATGGAAAGTATCCTCCTGTACTGGAAGGATACAGTGATGCTAATTGGATTGCAGATTCTGAGGAATCAAAATCAACTAGCGGATACGTATTTACTCTAGCAGGAGCAGCGGTATCATGGAAATCTTCTAAGCAAACATGTATTGCCCGTTCCACTATGGAATCGGAATTCATAGCCTTAGATAAGGCTGGAGAAGAAGCAGAATGGCTTCGACAATTCTTAGAAGATATACCGTTATGGCAAAAGGCAGTGCCCGCTATATGTATACACTGCGACAATCAAGCAGCTATATGTAGGGCACAAAATGTGATATACAATGGTAAGTCTAGACATATTCGTCGTAGACATAATACCGTGATGCAGTTGCTCTCAAATGGAATTATCTCTATTGACTTTGTATCGTCAAAGGATAATTTACCGGATCCGCTTACTAAAGGTTTAAGTGGAGAGCGTATAAACTGCGCATCGAGGGGAATGGGTCTAAAAGCCTAACCTTACCGAGTCAGCTTAATGGAAACCTCACTTAGCGACTGGAGATCCCACGGACTAAGTTCAAGAGGAAAAACTAGTTATGATTGACTCAGGAAGTAAGCACTTGGGAGCTTGACTCCAATCCATTCCTAAGGTGCACATAAGTGCTTTTCTACAAGTGGATTAAGGATAAGCTTAACGCTTTTAATGATGCCTATATCTTGTTACTATACAAGTGGAGTAGAGTAGACTACTCTTATAGGTCCATCACCTATGTGAGTATAGAGTTGGGTCGGCTCTTTGGGAATCTCTATGGAGGCTGTTATTCCCTAAAGATACTCTCTGAAACCAAGAATGTCCAGGGCCAAAACGGACACAACCGAGAACCAAAGTTGATTTGGAAAGTTACTGTGTGAAGCTTGTTGACTTGGCTTACACTAACGGCTAACAGTTCAAGACCTAGTTCACTGATTAGCCAGTAAGTCCGATAAACTTTCGCTATGGAAGGTTCAAGACCTAGTTCACCTATCCTTATGCAGTTTCTTTTCTCAAGTACCTTTCACAATAGAGTCAGTCTCTTTGTGTGTCATTCCTTGAATCTCTCATTCATTGTGGGGGATTGTTGGAATTGAAGAATATAAAGGTGAATCTTCGAGTTGAATTATGGCAAGATCCGTTGATGGAATCAACCGGATGATGGTTGGAGTGTGTTCTCCTTCCATTTGTGATGAACGTGGTATATTCACATGTTCAATTCCGACTTCGAATGAATGAGATATTCAAGTCCAAAGATTGCCTAATTCAAAGCCAAAAGGGACTAAATTTAGCTACAAGCATTTAGTCCCATATTGGCCATGTGATGGAAGTATATGGAGTATAAATAGAGAAAAATGAGACCAAAGGGTGTGCCCTTTGGGTACTTGGAGTTTTCGCGCGCGAATAGGAGGGAACTATGCACGTACGTGCGTACGTGCACGCACGCGCGCCGGTGCCGGGCCGGGCTCGGGCTCGGGCTCGGGTCCGTGGTCCGTGCCTGGGCCTGGGCCTGGGCCTGGGCCTGATCTGAGTTCCCTACCTGGTTCTCTTTTTGAATCAGGGTCCGTTAATCCAACCCGCCCGCAAAAGGATTCGAAAACTCCAACGGGTGTCCGTCCGCGCGAACGGATCCGACCGTTCGCCAACCGCTGTCGGAAAACTGACAGAGCGGTTGATCGGTTGCGACGGTTCTGTTCGAACCGTCGCAACTGCTGGAATTTGGCGGACGAGAATACCCCTCCGGAGCGCTATAAAAAGCGCCCCAGGGGTTCATTCTCAGACACACCAAACTGAGATTCCTTTCTCTCTTCTGAAAGATCTCACTCTCTCTCTCTCCAGCGAAGTAAGACTTCCAGGGCGACTTCCACAGCGAAGTGGGAATCCACGATTCCAGAAGTGACTTCCAACGAAGTGGGAATCCGCGACTTCCAAGTGAAGAGGGAATCCGAAGCTACTTCCTAAAGGAGATTCTGCCAAAAATTCTTCAACCTTCCTACGTTCTCAACAGTGGGTGTTCCTCCAAAGAGTAAGACAAATATTCATTTGAAATTTGTCATTATACCGCTGTTTTGCTAATCCTGTGTAGGTACTGGTTGACTACGGTTCGACCGTACGGTATTTGGTAGTGCTGTCCAAATACCGTGAAGAAGTGTTGTATCTTGGGAGACCAGCGTCCATTATCCCGTAAGCACCGGTGCGGGGGACGTAATTGTCTTAAGGAGATTCGCTGTAAGCGTACCTCACTTCAAATACTGTATAAGTGGACTAAGTCCTTTATACAGGGGATATACTTTACAGTATATCGAGATTGACTTAGATTCAGTCTAAGTGTTACTGTATAAGTGGAGTAAGTCCTTTATACAGGAGATATACTTTACAGTATATCGAGACTGACTTAGATTCAGTCTAATTGGTGCTTAAACTAAGGAAGGAAATTGAAAGGTGGTTCTTAAATTAAGGAACGTTCTTTTGAACGGAAACCTCCCACCTGATATTTGCCGACCTGGCCAATTAGATTGTTGATATCTCAGTGATCTTGATTAGTTGTCAGATTGATTCTTGTTAAGCAGAATACCCAACAGTATTTACTCTACAATTTGGATTTTCAACTTAACCCATGGTTGATATAAGTCAACATTCTGAATTTTCATCTATTTTCATTTTGTTAGTGTAACTCATCATTTAGTTAAAAAAAAAAAAAAAAAAAACATAAAGCAGATTTATAATCTTCAATCATCATTTCAATTATTTCTATTTTATATAAGTCCTCATCTTGTTCAACCCTATCTCGTCATCTAAGTCAAGCCCCAAACAAAATCCTAATTTCTCCATTTCTTTTGATTGTCATCTTCAAATCAAATATCGACTCATTATTACCCAGATGAGGTCCTAGTCTTTTAGATTATAATAGACAGATAGAAGAAAGAGACGGATTAAAAAGATGAAGTTGCTATAAACTCATTTTGGGTTTAAATTATTTTTAAATAAATAAGGATGAAAATTTAAATTATGAGTTAGGTTTAAAATAATAAAGACAATTCAGCCTAAAATATATTTGATGATGTCTTATTATTTTGATGATGTCTTGTTATTTGTGTTAACGAAGGGAGTGTATGTGATAAAGGCGACGGAGTTTTTGGTGTATCACTGATAATTTGTAGAATATTGAGAGGTTGTGTGATTTTAGTTAAAATTAAGAGAGATTTAGTGAAATCTAGCCTTAAGAAAGATAAGCCTACCAATTTCTATTTAATTTTTAGTGGAAACTATCATGTTAATGAGAAAAAAATGGTTTTTGGATATTTCAAAACTCAAATACAAGTCCGATAAATTATTAAGTTTGGATGTCAATAAACCTAAATTTTCCTAGTGAATTTAGACCCACAGATATATTTTATATATTTATAACGAATTTTCTTGTGGATCTTGCAGGATTTGACACACATTTGTGTTGTTGTCAGCTCTAATCAGGGATGGAACATCCTTAAAAATATACTTTTACTACTACATTAACATTTAAACTATATTTGAGATTATAATCAGACCTAATGACAACATGTTGGGGTTATGTTGCTATAGCTCTTAAGTTCAAGACCGAATCAAACTGTTCAAGGAAGGAGGAAAAAAAAAATACAAAAAAAGGTTTATTTTATGAGAAATATCATAATATTTTTTCTCATATTTAAGTTTAATACCCTATACACTTTTTCCTCATATTTAAGTTTAATTCGTTATACTACCCTTTTCTCATATTTGAGTTTAATAACCGAAAGTTTTTTTGATTTTACAGATTAACACTTTGTTGAATGATTGAACATTTCTACCCCCACTGAAATTCAGTGATTTGTTTGTCCTCTTTTTCTTCCTCCGACTTCATCTTCTTTTATCAAACCCTAATTCTAATCAAGCTAAATCCACTTGTCCTCCGTCTTTCTCCTTTATGTACCATTTTTTTTTCTCCACCATTATCATTCTATTGTTATCTCTTTTTTCATCAACTTTTTCATTTTCCCTTTTAAGAAAACTTATTATAAAAAAATGAACTTATTTTGCCTTCCGCCTCGATTAACACCATCACCTCCACTTCTCTAACCTTTTCGATAACCATTGCCCATTTACTTTTCCTCCTTCAATAGCACAATAATGCCAGATACGTCTAACAATCCTAAAATTTAATTGAATCCAATTGAATCTAATTGAACCCATCCCCTCACCCCTCAAAAAAAAAAAAAAAAAATCTCCCCTTGTCTCCTATCATGATCATCATCTCTTTTTCATCTGGGCCTTCAAAATTTTGATTTGTGCCCCGTCAACTTTCTCTAAAATTAGGCCTTTATTTTTTATTTAAGAAGAAAGAGCAACAATAAGAGTAATTTGGATATCTTAATATTTCAAGAGAGCATATGAAAAAAGAAGAAAACTTAATGGCATTAAATATCAGAGAAAAATAGTATGAGGGATTAAACACGAGAGAAAAATAATACAGGATATTAACCTTAAATCGGAGGGAAACATTGAGGTAGTTTTCGTAAAATAAGCTTAACTAAAAAAACTAATGTAAAAATATCCCAATCAATAAAAATACACAGCCAGGCCCATCTGTTGAAAGCTTGAGCCAGCCTATCATGAATCAAATTAGGCCCACGGTGGGGATCAGGCCCAAGTTTTACGTCCAATACAAACTATACACGTTTGGGCCCATAATCATCCTTGCTTCGGTTGCCAAAAGTCAAAACCCCGGCTTGAGTCTAAATTTGCTTTTGCCCAGCTCTCCACACCCAACGCCCCCAAAGTGTTCGCGCAAAAGCCTGAGAGGGTTAAAAATAGGGGGGACAAAAAAAAAGAGCAACAACAGTCGAATGCAGGAAAAATCATGGGCGACGCGAGCAGCGGTCCCGACGCTGAAGTGGGCGGGACGATGCGACCACCTCGGTGGATTTCCCCGCAAGGTCGTGATCATGGCCGTCGGCGCCTTCGCCAAGGTCACCACCAATTTTCTCAACTCCACGGAGGTCCACAACCCCGAAACCCTGCTGCGTCTCGTTCGGTCTCGGCCGCAGGGCCAGCCGCTCATCACCGTCAGCAACCACATGTCCACGTGAGTCTCTTCCCCTTTTTAGTATTTAGCTTATTAGTAGGTGTCCAATTAGGACGCCTTTCTGCCAATTTACTTGTTTTGTTCCAATGGGATCTTGGATTTTGTAGGCATTACGACATATATTTCGATTCAGTAGTTGCTAAAGCACAAATTGCAGAACAGAGAGGGTTATGGAACAATTATATGAATGGTCCAGGCAATGTAGCAGCCAAAAATGTTCCAATTTTATGAATAAAGGAAAAGGGTACTTAGTTTGCTCAGGTGTTGAGAAAATATGAAGTGGGGGGGGAGGGAAGAGAGCAAAACCAGCGCTCCCCTAAACAGTAAAGCTTTTTAAGTTTTTCTATTTTCGCTAAGATAAAACACCACTTGCATTCTCCAACATGCTAGTGCTTACTCATTTTCAAGACAAACCGATGATCCCTTCATCGTGTTGTTTTGATAATAAACTAAAAGTTTTGAACTCTCGCTAACAATAGCTTGTTACACCATGAGACAAATGTGACATACAATTGCAATCCCTCTCAAAGAAGTTTTCTTAGTTTATAATAGATAATGTTATAACTCAATTGCTATTCAAAGTTGTAAGGGCTATCTTGGTACGTAAGGTAGGAAGTTAGCACTGCAAGTATATTATAGTGTATATTTTTTGGCATGTGGCTTTCACGTGCAAAAATCTTGTAAAATGTTACTGATAAGAAACCTTTAAGAAAAGATAAATATATATTTTTTTTTGCATGAATCTATCTTTCAAAATGTTAAATTAGAATATTTTTATTTTTAGGCAACAATAAAGGTACATAAGATTTTCAAAATATACACAATAAAGGTACATCCCTAAGCTCCTCACGGCAAGATTTGGATCTATTGGATTTAGATGATAGGCTTCCACCAAAGATCTACTCAGTTTAAGTTGATCTACATCATTTGCAATGTCTAAAGATTAATAATTAAAACTAATTTAAGTTTTTCTCACCATCCATCAAGTAGGCACTAAATGGATGACTGATAGCAGTGAATTATTTAATTTTATGGCAGAGTATGTTTCAGACCGAACACAAATTGATATTCGAGGGGTTTAAGTGTTTAGATCATGACCCTAAGGTTGGATTTTTAGATTTCTATTTCCCAAATCATGGCAATGTTGTGCAAATAAATAACGACAACTAAGTGGCAAGACAAGGCTGAGAACAAAAAGTGCTGAGTTTTTTTTTTTAAATGACAATAGCAGAAACAGAAAAAGGTTAGAAGAAAATCAGAAATAAGATATTCTATAACTCATAAAGAAAATTAGAAACTAAAATCTTAACAATGAGCATCAATATAAGAAGATGATACAAACAATCCCAAAAACTTCTAAATGCTGAAACGGGGGCTAAAGCCCAAATAGATAGTGTAAGCGACGTGTTATTCGTCTTTGTACAAAAATGAGTCACAGGTTGAACCTTGACACCGAGTTTGGATTGCCACCCTTAGTATCAATGCTTGTTGACTTTTGTGCATCCTTGGCATTTAGATTCTCCTAGATGCTCTTATACTATGAATGTGAAGGAACTGAGAAAATAATTGCCTTAAGCTTTGGTGGGTAGTAATGTAAAGTGGTCTTGAGACTTTCAAAAGTTAATGATTCTAATGAGACATAGATTACTAGCAGCCTGAGGTCTTTTAAGAGTATGGGAGTGAGTAAAAGTTTTTACAAGGAAATGATGAATGTCAATGAAGGTGGATAATTAGAACCGGATAGTGGGAGATTTTTCTTTGTCATATCCTCATTGTTGGAAGTTCTGAAACGAGACACATCTTCATTTTTCATATCATGCCTACCAATGATCTTACTGACAGTATGGCAATACTTTTCCGGCATCGACAAACTGCAGTCATCCCAATGCATAGATGCCCCCCACCAAAAAAAAAAGAGAGAGAGAGAGAGAGAGAGAAAACACCACCACACAGCCCCCCCCCCCCCCCCCAAAAAAAAAAAAAAAAAAGAAAAAAAAAGAAAACCACTCACGATCATCACTCAGAGCGCACATGCGCCCACAATTCCACAAATCCCTTCTTAAGTTTTCTCTCAAACATTAGAAAGCTTTGAGGTGGTTCCTCCCATGGCTCCAAAACCTCCAATCTTACGGACACCCAATGCCCTCCTAGACGCTTATAGCAAACCTACAAGAGGTTTAAATTTCCTTAAGGATCATAACTTTATTAATATTGGTGGGCTCTGCTGTCTTCATTTGCAAGATTATGGTATAATGTTAACTCCATGAGATTTCTGATATACCCTGGTTACTCTAATCAACAAAATGATGCAGCTTGTGTTGTCATATTCATTATTGATTTTGTACACATAAACCATCTACATGCTAAACAAATTGGCTGCACTGTTCCTTGGACACAACCAGTTTCAATCACTATTGATCCTAACAATGAAAAATCGCTAGATCTACACTTTGTAGCCAGCTGTAGTCCATTTCTCCTTGTTCTACAAGCGATCTTCCCTTTGATTCTTAATGAGTGGCCAAGTTCATATATCATATTAATTCATTGTTCAGTTGGTTGTAAAATGTGGCCGCATTCTTCTAACTTCTAATCTCTTAGGGATTACAGTAGCGGAGTTAGTGTTCCCAGAGATTCCATGTTGCATATACATTCCTAATGAGTGGGGAAACTTTTTTATGCTACACGTGCATCTGTAATCAAAAAGTCATGCACCACGTGAGTCCTTTATTCAGATGGTTGTAAATTTGCTGGCAGTCATTTAATCATTACATCAGTAGATTATTTATTTATTTATTTATTTTCCAATTTGAATCAAAATTTAATAATTCGAGATTTCCATTGTATAGCAGTAACTTTCAGAGACCATAATTCCTGCACTGCTCTTGATGTATTTCCTTTTGTCATGCTTATGTCATTTGCATTAAGATTATGTGTAGAAAATCCCTAGCTTTCTTTCTTTTAAAATTTTTAATTTACTTTTGTCATCCTTTATCAAATTTTGTAAAATATATCTGGCTCCCTCTGGATTTTTATTTTGCCCCAATGATTATGTTTTGATGAATTTCATGGCTGTCAAGAGACTCAAGACCATGATTTCCCCCATGTTTATTGTGAGATTCTTGGTGATTGACTTGTGGCTCAAAGGGAGTGGTGTGTCCTCTCAATTCCAAGCTCAGATAAATCTTCGAGTTCTTTAAGTTGTAACTTGCTTTGTGCCATCCTGTATAATATTAGTTCTATCTTATTATCTTATTCTTGTGTTGTACAAACTTCTCCTAGAAATGATATGTGCAGAAGTCCTGAATTTTCTGGAGTCTGATGGGCTTATTCACAATGCATGAACAAATTCGCTTTATCCTTGATCTTGTGGCTCTCGAGCTTAACTGAAATTAAAGTTTCTGATATTTTCTTCATGTTGACCAGCTCATCACTTTTGGTTGAGTCATTCATACCGGTTCTTTAAAATTGTCTTAGCTGCATTCTGAATCCGCACTCAGATCATGACAAGTTTTCAGTGAATCTAGAATTTGTAGGACTGAATAGATCCAGTTAGTTCCTGTCAGTTGACAATGTACCTAACTTGATGTTATAGTTACTTTCTTGCTTTATCGTGAATAGTTTTTTTTGGCATGACCATTTGTTGGGTGCAACGGTTTGACGTGTATAATTTTGTGGTTTCTTCCTATCATATTCATCTACTTATGTAATATTAAAATTCCCTGCTGAGCAAGGGAGATCAATTGGATTTGGGCGTCAGATAGATGCTAGGGAATCAAATTGTTTATCATCACATATAATCTAGAAACTCACAATAACAAAACTAATATGCAGAGCTGTGCATCATTCATGTTATTCAGTGTATGACAACATCTTGGCTGGACCATTTTAGCAAAAGATAGCAATGCTGTATTTCTAGATGTTGAGTCTTTCTTTGGACAGTTATAGCAGTTGGGCATGTTGTATAATCATGATTTTATTATTATTTTGTATGTTGCACATTTATTTGTTTGCTTGTATTCATATGGATTACTTCTGAAGGTCATTCTATCTTTCAAAGGGAAGATTTTGTTTAAGTTTTGTTTCATAAAACAGGTTGGATGATCCACTTATGTGGGGATTTAAGGGTTTTCCCACTGGGGATGCAAAACTAGCAAGGTGGGTGCTAGCAGCAGAGGATATATGCTTCAAAAATATCATATTATCATACTTATTTCGTCTAGGTAATTCTTCTTGAACTTCACACAGCTAATATTTATTCCTGTTTATGTGTTTAAGAAATATGATTGTTTATATTTGTGGGTTGTCTAGGACTTTTTGAACTTTTGCTTAGTAGTTATTCTTTCTTTCATGTATCGAGCACAGTGGCTGAGCCAGGATTGCTCTAGGGTTGGCAAACAATGGTTGATATAAATTAACATTTAAGAAAATAATAATATATTACACCAACTTCTACGAAGAAAATTTAATCGTCTAAAGCGTATAAGCATTGGAATGATAAATATTAATATCTAATTATGATGGTGTTGCAGGTAAAAAGTACAAAAGTTAGTCAGTTTCCTCTCTCTCTCTCTCTCTCTCTCTCTCTCTCTCTCTCTCTGTGTGTGTGTGTGTGTGTGTGTGTGTGTGTGTGTGTGAAGTGTGAAAAGGGTAAATTGAGCTCCTCATGCCACATGCATAATTAGGTCTAGTATTGTTTTATTTAGGAATTATGTGTAGAATTAATCTTAACGGGGGTTTCAAAAGATATTGCTTTCTCATGTTAAGATGTGAATCACATCAGGCTTGGTTTGATAATCTATTTTATCTTATTTGAGCCTTTTCTTCTAAAGGGACCTAACTTCAAACGCGGCCAAGAGTTCATTCACTTCTCAACAATGCATCACTCTAGAAATGGGTTTCAATTTGTAAATAAGATATGCTTGTCCTCATTTTCATTTTCCAGAGAAAACGATGTCAAGTATAGGGGTTTCTGCCTTAAGTGGGTGTACAGAATAACACTAAAGAAATATAGTGGTCATCTATTGGGAAGGTGCGGCTCGAGGTTGCAGAGCAATGATCTAGTACATAGCTCTGTTATTGTTAACGTAGATGACCATTTTTCAGTTTCTTCCTGGCAAAAGGGGATTTTGAAACATTTAAATTTCTGAGAATTGGTGCGGTTGTCTTTTATAGATTAATGTCTCACAAGGCAGTGGTGTAGACATGTGTTGAAAGCTTGAGATTAGGTTGCTAACTATCTGAGAAATTTAGGCCACAATAAATATGAACCGATAAAAGTACTGTAGCAATCTGTTCTGTGCAACTTCCAAATTAATGAATATTTTTTAAAAAATAGACAACTTGCTCGATATTGGAATAAAATTCATATTCGTTTCGTTTTAGAATATGATTGCAAGTTTATGATCCTTAACGAAATTTCTATTGCTAGGAGCATCTGGTGTCTTCTATAAGTTTTGTGATGCATAAGTTGCCAACCAGAAAGCATATACTAATTCGGCTAAATGTTTTTCTCTTGGGGTTTCTATGAGGCATCTTCCTCCTATAATCTTTTCCTCCTCCTTTTTCTTTTAGATCTTAGTTGGAGAAGATTGGTTTTGGTAAAAAGACAAAGGTTTAAACTAGATAATCCGTTGAAATTGATGCTTATATAGTTGGTACTCATCGACCCTGCTTGCAGTGTGCTGCTATTATCTCTGAGTGGGCACTTAAAGAGATAATGCTAACAAATTAAAACTTAGATGTATCTATAGATGAAAAACATTTTTCTCCCCTGTACTGATAAACAGATCGTTTTGGCCTTTCAGCTGTTTGGATTTCAGATTTTATGGACTACCTTCAAGTTATATTGGTTGAGGGAGATGTTAGGCTCATTAATCACTATTTTTGCCAAACATTTAGATTTTCTGGTTATAAACAGCATTATTGGAATTTGTGTGGTGTATCTTTTGCATGTTAGTTTTGTGATGCTTGATGATATTATTTTACAATTGATTGTCAGCATGGCTTCAAGCCTCCGCAGAATAAGTGTTAGATTTCAAGCTAAGACCACTGTAGTCATAACAAGGGTTTGCCTTGGCATTTAGACTGCCAGTTGCTGGGTAGATAGAGATAACCTTGTTGGTGATTTAGTTTAAGCTCATGCAACCATTGAGTGAGGAAAAAAGACGGCCGTGCACCTACCTGTGTGTGAGTAATGAAGATTTTCATTAGGTAAGAAAAAAGTGACATCTATGATATCTGCTAGAGGGAATTGCAATCATCTTGAGGATGTTTATAAGCGAAATAACCAAATTGAACCACACCTTTAACTATAAATGCTTTTCCTAGACACTGAAGGATCATAATATGGCTGATTTTCATGTTTAAATTTCATTGCTGTTGTATTCATCCTAGTTTGCTGTCGGTTAGTATGTAATCTGTCTGTATATTTTCTTGAACAATTTAACTTGTTTTTCTGCTTATAGCATTTACTTTTATCTTGAAAGCATTCGTTACTCATTTTAAGTCAGAAAACTGTCAGTCTGAACTTTTGACCCACCCCTCACCCGGCTAGTGGTTGCTTGTTTTGTGCATTGTTATTTATTTATCTTGTTTTTTAAAATCTCACAAGAACCCCTCCTTTAGGTATTCTTGTGGTCAGGAATTTTTTTTTCTAAGAGATTAGAAGTGCACAGGGAAATGCATACCAATTACAAGGGGTGGTGGAATTTATCAAGAACATATGAATGAAGCTCTTGAAGTCCTAAGAGGTGGAGGCTGGGTAATGCCTTCTGTTTTTCATTAGTGTTTTCCACCTTATGTCTGATACTTATTTTTTGCCATCCTCTATTCAATTACATTATAGATTCTACAGATTTATTTCTCTTAACCACTATTATCTTCCAAGGTGGCAGTTGCACACATTTCCAGAAGGAAAAGTTTCACAAGTGACTGCACCTATCAGACGGCTGAAGTGGGGAACTGCCAGTCTTATTGCACGTGCTCCTGTAACTCCAACGGTCCTACCAATAGTTCACTGTGGGTTTGAAAAGGTTTGTCTAAATGTCTTCTTTATCTCTGGTTCTTTGTTGCTAGCTTAAGTCATGTTTCACCTGAAATTTGTCTTTTCTCCGTTTCGTATCTACATACAAGCTTGACTGGTTACATATGATTTGACATTCACGAGTTTGTTTTGTTTAAGTATAATCATTCCATGTTCATTTCATTTACAAATGTTGCCATACAGTGATAGACACGTTCCCATTATTAGATGTTTTTCAGTTTCTGATACTTAGCAAACCTGTACACTTTCATTCTATTATACAGGGTTTGCGTGTAGCTATCTAAAAATCACGCTTTTCTGCATTTTATTTGATATTTAACTCTCAGGCATGTTTTTTAGGATTTTTGGGCAATATATTCACAAGGCTTGAGATGGAGAACGTTAGGTAGTCTATTTAGAATTTAAAAATTCTTCAAGTAATTTTCCAGTTCATGGTGTTAGGACTTCTATTGTTCCTTCATAGCCATGCAACCACTCATTTTTGTCCTTCAAATTTTGAGCATAGTTATAAATACCATTAGTAAATTTAAGTGTAATCATGTAAATTGTAATGTTTTTCTGGAAGAAAATCATAATGCTCTTGTACTTGCATTGTTGTTTTCCTTAAAATATTCTACTAATATAAGGGGCACCCTTTCTAGAAAACATGTGATGCCATTGTTTGAGCCACATTGGCGGCCCATTAGCTATCATATATGTTGCCAATCTGGGATGTGGGACGGATGGGGATTTAGGATTTGTGGTGGGGGATATTGTGGAATTGGGAAGAACAAGAGAGGAAAGGATAGATATGATCGCGGTTCGCAACCCGGATCTTGGCTTCACCGCCTATGATTTAATCTATTGAATCAAAATCAATACCAAATGCAAATAGCTTCATCTTTTTATCAAATCATTCAATAATCTTTCAAAGATTATTGCATGGCTATATATAGTTTACAACACGTGCACTATACGTGCAATTATTGATAACATCAAATCTAGATTCAAAATTTCAAATAAATCCTTACTCTAACCAAATCAAATCAAATCTTCTTCAAATATAAATTCAGAATCTGAATAAATACTAGCCGTTTGATTCCCCATCATTCTCTCTGCCTTGAAAATATTCATCCTCGATGAATATAATGGTAGTTAGAAGGTAAGCACAATCGGATCTTACCACATCACGAATTCTCAATCAGGCCAAGGTGGTGGCGTGAAATCAGTACCGATGCGTCATGGTTGAGCCAAAGTGATGAAGGTGAATTTGATTTCCCTAACTAACTGGCTGCGGTCGATGATACCTCGAACAAGGCACATACAACATGCCGAGACAAATCATCCATGTTGAAGACTAGGTTGTTTGTACTTTGCGCCATAATAAACCCGACCGCCTGTGAATCTGTCACCTCTAAAAAGATCTGCATATGATTATATACATCAGGTAATCTCAGGGATAAGAAAACCTCGTAACTGACGAAGATAGCTTCATGGTAGGCTCTACTGGAAGATCTACATGAGTCTCAATAAGAGCATCTTCTACTTCTGATTTTGTATCGAGCTCATCAATAACTTCTGGCTCCGGCTTTGTCTCAACAACGTCGGGCTCTAAATCTACATCAACCTTCACAGTTTGGCTTGCTACGAGTTTTCAGATTTCATCTGGGAGCTCAGTGCAGATATCGGCGAAGATCAGCTCTCGGGCTCGGGTTCGGGCTCTTGCTCAATATTAGGATCTAACGCCCCTATCCCGCGGGTATGGAGACCTTACTGTGACATATACGTAGGTCGGAAATACCCTCACATATATACGCTAAACATCAATACATGCAAGAATCAGAGTACGAAAGTACGTGGTGCATAATGCATTATATATTTTCAACATATAAATACAATTACAAAGTTATCATAGGATGTGACATAGTGTTATAAAAATATTACAAGAATATTACATCACCGATAGATGCAAATGCGAGAATACAAAGAGATATACAATTGTGAATAATACAAAAGATGCTCACGGGTTACGAAAAGAAAAACTCGAGAGCCTAGCAGGGGGCCTGGAAGGAAATGACTCTGGACGATCTGCCGATGATCTACGCTTTCACTGCGCCACTTTGATCAGTAACCAGGAGAATTCACAAACTCCAAGCTCCAGAATTTGGACGTACAGATCCAGGGGAGTCAGAAATTTTTCAAGGAGTGGTGTGATGAATGCCAAGTGGCGTGCAGGGACAAACATACGTGTATCGATAAATCTGAATCAAAAGCATACATTGAAAACCGTGTCGTTAGCATATACACCCGAACATGAATGAGGCATCAAATGATGTGATGTACAGAAGCGACAAAATCAGTAGTACGAGCTCAGTAGATAGATTCATGAGATTGATATCTCGAGGGGTAATCTAAATAAGAAAATTCTCATCCATATACCATATACCTCATATCTCCATCGATTGAGTACGCACAACCTGAGTTGTCCATGATAACAGCTGAAGAGAACACCATGAATCATCAGGAAGCAGTGATTATGCGGTAACTAAAGTATCAGTATAAACCAAGAATAAGCAAGTTAAGAGGTTAAGTACAGTAGTACAAGTATAATGTCAAGCAAGAGACATGTTGTGCACAATATGGTAACAGCAGGAGAGTATTACAAATGTGGTAAACCAGGATATATGTAGAATAATAATATTAAAAACAAAAATTTGAATAAAATCTGATGAAAGCAAATACGGCAAAACCAGTGGTACAACCCAGATTACTATTTCATGAGATAAGTACGTCGAAGCAATAATCTAAACAAGAAAATCCTCATGTATATATCATATACCTCACGTTATCGTAAGCTGAATGTATACAACCTGAATTGCAAAACAACACAACGAATTATTAATTAGCATCTTATTATTATTACTCGTCTTACGTATATATCGAAGTATGTGTACGGACGTACGTTCCATCCCACATACATCCATTTATGAGTAAGTCGAGGTTGTTATTGAAAATTGATGATGATACCAATGAGTTATGTTTACAATGGTGGGTCCCGTACATACCCAGGATGTTTTGGTGCCGAACCGAAACCTGCCGCTAGGCAAACAGGAGGTGGGTCTTATTGTATGCCCATTCAGGAATGTAATAGGAGTAGGGAACCAACACTCGCCTCGAACACGTGAAGGCCCTCAGGTAGATTTAAAAGTTTGAGTTGCATAACATACCTAATACTACTGTAAACATATTCACCACCTGAAGTCCATCACTTCCCCCTTACCCATTGTAGGTTGGTCTTTTTATAGTTTATTATTATGTAATTATCATATTTACGGGAATAGTAGGAGCCAGACAGGTTTAGGACAAGAGTACATAAGTACTAAAAAATAGGTCACTATATATATTACAGGATTCCCGAAATATGATAATCACAAGTCAAGCGGTAATGTAACATGTGCCAGGTGATAAGTGATATCAAACAAGTGTTAGGTGGTAAAATGCAGGGGTCAGGTGTCAAGTAATGACATGTCAAGTGATAAGCACAACAGATATCACTATCGTATCGCAATATAGGAAAAAAGTACCGATACAGGAGACCGATATGAATACAGAAAAACAGTACTGATACGGGAGATTGATACGAATACAGAAAAATGATACGGTTTTGAAAAATAGTTCAAGCACAGGTTTCAAACTCTACACAACCATCAAGATAAGAATAATAGTTGAATAATCAAGTAGACAAGCCGGCATACAAGCAAGCGTACATCCAAGCGAAGGTAAGCTAGCTGGAGCGAAGCTAATGTACAACACTAGAGGCCATCACGTTTGGCGTGGTTACTGACCGCGGCACGGTTAAACGCATACGACGGAGCGAGCGTATGAACGCTATTCTATCGCGTGTGGTGAAGCTGCACTCACGATGTAACTATGCTCGAACGGAGTTAGCGGCAAAAGCGCTGAGTGTTAGGTCCATCTATTAGGCGTAGCTAAAAGACCTGATGGTCTGAACACACTCCCTCTTTCGAGGAAGTGGGTGAGATCCCAAAGTGCTAATAGGCCTGAAGACAGAATAGGTACTTGCAGAAGTGTCTGTATCATACACACGCATATAACAGGTAGTAACTAAGTTATTAGTAGAGTAGTGAAACCCGGAGGCTGAGTAAGAAGTCAGCAAGCAGATAAGGGAATAATAAAGCGGAGCTACGTAAGGCTGGAGCGACGCTAGCGCACAACGCTGAACGCTATCACACTCAGCGTAGTTACTGCTCGCGACGAAGCCACGATAACGTACGGCTATCGCTCACAGTGTAACTACACTCGGACAGAGTTAGCGGTAAAGCGTTGAGTGCTAGACTCGCCTACCAGGCGGAGTAGAAAGATCTGATTGTCTGAACGCACTCCCTCTTTCGAGGAAGTGGGCATAAGAGAGACTATAAGGTCTAATAGAGCCAGAGGGTCAAGCAGGTACCAACATAAATAACGTTAGCACACACAAACACACACATATATACATGATAATAACTGGACTACTCGTGGAGTGGTGAAGCCCGAAGACTGAGTGTAGAGCCCAGAGGCTGATAGGGCCTGGAGGCAGAGTAGAGAGCCCAGAGGTTAAACGACTATGAAGGGTCGCCCACGCATGGTATAAAACAATAATAGAGGCAATATATATGTACAAGTAGTAAACTACACTATTATAGACATTCGTCACATCAATACAGATATATATCCACAGTATACCTGTACACACGCACACCGATACAAATACACTGGACCGGTACATTTACACCTGTCCACAAATACAAATACAAATCAACTGATACAAATACATTATTACAATTACGCCTGTTGAAGTGGGGTACCCAGATAAAAGAGGCGAGAACACTCGCCTAGTAATATTCGAAAAACGTAAAATCTTGAATTCCGAAACACGTGCTCACGCGCACGGCACACCCACCATCACCACGGAGAGATATTTTTAGAGAGAAAAAGAGCTAGAGAGAGAAAGTCAAAGAGAGAAAGAAGATAGAGGGAGCTAGAGAGAAAGAGAAGAGAGAGAACTAGAGAGAGAAAAGGGGGAGAGAGTGGTGGCCGGCGGCGGCCCTGTCTGCCGGCGCTCCTCAAACTAAGGAAAGAGAGAGAGGGGAGAGAGAGAGATGGCTGGCCAGGCGGCATGGCGGCGCTGGCCGATGCGGCCAAGCCGCAGGGAGGAGGAAGGGAGAAAGAAGGAAAGAAAGAAAGAAAAGAAGAAGAAAGGAAAAAGAGGAGAGAGAAAAAGAAGGCGCACGCTGGGGGCTGGCCGAAGGCGGCGGCGGCGATGGTCGTCATCGCCAGGAGAAGAGAGGGAGAGAGGGGGAGAAGAAGAGAAAAAGAAAAGAGAGAAAAATAGAGAGAAAAGAGGGTGAGGTGAGGGGGATGGGAAAGGGGGCAGGTGGCCCACGTGGGCGCAGGTGGGTTGGGGGGAGAGATTAGAAAAAGGAAAAGAAAGAAAGAAAGGAAAAATTCCAAAATAATAATAATATTATATTATTAGAAAAACTGACTATTTCAGAAAAATCCTCAATAATACCCGGAGGTAGAAAACATCACCCTGAGGAATAATATGAAATCGGTTTTTAGAAATAAAATCTCTTTTTTAAATTAAAAATTCTGAAATCAACTGGTGATACCGGTCGATGCCAAATCTGGCTGATTTTTGATAAATTCAAAAAAATTCACAAAAATGCATTAAAATAGGAAATGTGATTCTAGGTAATGTGAAAGCGGATTTTAGAAATTCAACTCCGTTTGTAAATTAAAAATTCTGAAATCGACCAATGATACAAGTCGACACTGATTTTGAAGATTTTGCAATTTAATTTGGAAAAATTTCAAAAAATCATGAAAAATTTAAAATATTGAAAAACGATATTTGAAACTGAAACGGTCAAATTTGACTAGCAGAAAGACCAAATCGAGAAATACACTAGGATCGGGTCCCCAGTTCAGATTAGGGCTGACTCCGAGTCCACAAATCCGGATTCAATGCAAAATAATCGAACAAACAAACACAAAGCGAATATAAATATGAGAAGTAAATCGAAAAATACGATCAAAAAATCAGAATACGTATCTAAGTACGTATTCTGAGAACGGGGTGTTACAATAGTTTGCCTCAGATGCATAAAGAAGATGTGGAGCATAAAAGTAAGGGGATGATCTTGTAAGATAAACCAGCACTGATCGTCGATACGACTATCTTTCCACTACCAATAAACCTGTCCAACCAGCCTTATTTGGGCATAGTGGTACTTCTGCTCAGATGTTAGAACAAAATAACTAAAGAAAATTTTAAGATTTCTTTCCCACTTCTCATACTCAATATTATCATTAGAACTCCGAAAATACGGGGTAGCCGCATACATATCCCGTTCAACTTCTGTGTTGTCAGCATCAATATAATGTATCTACCACAAAAATAAAAGCCCATGGAGAAAATTCAGTGTATAAAGATCATAAGTTATCCAAGAATTTCGACGGCTCGAACTGGGCTCAAATTGGACTGTAAACGGTGTCTGAAATAATATTCTTCTGTTGCAGGAATGGTACCGACACCAAATAGAGACTTGTACAAATCAAATATGCTTTCCAATTGCCGCGAACCTTTTCCAATATCTCTGGGACTCAGTCACGCATCCAACGCTTCAAACTGAACGCGAATCGGACTTTAAATCTCCAAATAAGCCTTAATGGGTCTGTGTTGTTTCGTGGGTCGGCTCTGAGTCAAGATGGATGGACCCTCTTGACTTAAACCCGATATGGAATTGGGTTATATTATCGGGTTTGAAAACTCAAATCCACAATCCAAAACCTTTCCCACTGCTACCCGATCAAGGCTTAGGGCTGCGATGAAGCTCCTGTGGCGGCGGTGATGGCCAGGGCTCCGGTGAGGCTCTGGATTGGCGGGCGGTGGCACTGTCGGGGGAGAGCTGGCGGCGTTATCGATGCGAGGTGGTGGCAATGGGGAATCATTTTAGTTTTCGTATCTCGATCGTGCAAGTTGATGACAAAAGTTGAGGTTTGATGATTGCTATGCAGGAACAACTGATGCCCACATGTGATTACACCACCTGTGGTACAGATAACCTATCTCTGAAGAGACTCACACTTAGGGCGTGTTTGGTAAGTTGCAAAACGTTTGCAAAATGCAAAAAGTTTTGCAACTTTACATTTAAAGTTGTTTGGTTTCATTTGCAAAATGCAAAATGCAAAACACTTTTGCAACTCTTCTTTTCCCAATTGCAGTTGCTACAGTTAAATTTGTGGTCATGTAAATCTCACTTTTACACTCATATTTTCCCACTTGCAGTTACTACAGTTAATTTTGTGGTCATGTAACTGTCACTTGTAGTATACTTACAGTTCAAAACAGTTACTTGATAATCAATATATAATTAAATATTATTAAATATTTAATATTTTAATAGTGTTCAATTTTTTATTTAATTTTTTAATTATTTTATATTTTTAATCTTTAACTTTTTTATTGTTTTAATATTTAATATTTTACTATTTTAATTTAATATTTTATAATTTTATTAATACTTATTCCATTTTTTATTATTTTATTTAGAGTTAATATTTTATTAATATAACAGTATTATACTTTAATATAAAATTACTATATATTTAATTATTTATTTTTAATATAAAAATTACTTTATTAATATCATAATATATTTTATTATTATATTAATATTTTATTATGTTAATATTGTAATAATAATTCAGTATAATAATACTATAATGATAATTTATTATTAAATTATAATTATATTTTACTTTATTAATTTTATATTTCTATAATATTATAATAAAATTTATATTATAATAATTTTCAAGTATTTTTAATATTATAATATTATAACTATATTTTATTATTGTTGTAACATTTTTTAATATTTATATTTTATTAGTATTCTTAAAATTTTATTAATGTTCTTTAGATTTTTTTAAATTTTATATTATTTATTTAGTTAATATTTTAGTAATATTTTACTATTTATACTAATATTTTATTAATATTATTGTTATAAATAAAATATTAAGATTATTAATTTTTTATCTCAAATTTATTAATACAATTTAATTTGCAATAGTAGATTTAATTTAATAGTATTTATAATATTTAAATCACTGCTACAGTTAATTTTGTGGTCAACTTTTCCACTTACACTTTTACATTACCAACCAAACACCGTAAAACACAATATACTTTACCATTTACACTTTCACTTTATCAACCAAACACCGTAAAACACAATATACTTTTCCATTTACACTTCACTTTATCAACCAAACACCGTAAAACACAATATATTTTCTCTGCTACAGTTCACTTTTTCCATTCTCATTTTACGACTTACGACTTGCCACGTTTTGCAACGAAACAAACAGGCCCTATATGATCTAACAAATTGTGGCATCTCTACTTACAGAATTCTGAGTATTACTCTTGGAAGGACACTGTTGTCCGGGTGATCCTTCTGCTGGTTCAGCTGCTATCCATCATTTATGCAATTCCTGCGGCAACAGCAGAATTCTGTAGGTAGAGATGTCCACAAAGAGTCTTGTAACTTCCAAAATTCTATTTCTCTTGTGCTACCAGCTCAAAATTAGATTTAAATGCACACAGTGTATGACCTGCATTTGTGGTGAATCACTTTAACCAACAACCAGCAAACCGGTATCATGACTTAAATGTACAATCTCATTTTTATTGCCTAGTTCTTCTTACTCTTACCTGAACTATGTGCTTGATCCTTAGTTCATTGTTCCAACAAATGCTTCTGTTTTGTAGTCCAACAAGGCAAATGCTTCTGTTTGGCGATCTTCTGGTGTTGTCCCTTTCCTTTTCTTAATACTTTCCTTCTCGTGCATTTTTAAGTTTTTCTTCTTGGGTATATTGTTCACTAATTCAAAAAAATTTCCCCTCAGGTGATGCCTGAACGCTCGTTTTTGGCAGAAGGCCGCCAGTCCCTCTATGCAACAAGGACATCAAAATTGTTATTGGTGAACCAGTACAGTTTGATCTCCAAACCTTGAGGCAAAAAGCCAAGACCGAGTCTCAAGAAGTGCCTTTTCATAGTCTTGGATGGCCAACCCTTCCCCTGACGGACTCAATGAGGCGCAGCAAAGATGGCTCTTCACCAGTATCTCAGATCGAATCTGGACCGCCATGGAGAGATTGCGCGGTTTGGCTCTTGAGAACGAGAAGGTATAGCAACTTGTTAGGTGTTCCTTTCAGTGAATTCTTTTCGGGAATGTCCCCACTTAGTTCATATCATTTTATATAATAAAATTTTAACATGGGCTAAAAATTGAAGGCCCCTTCTGTTCCTTATGAACCACATTTGATTTATTATCATTATCAAAAGAAACATCAAATTTGTTAGATTGAACATGAATGTTTCTTTTTTTTCCCTCATTGAGAAAACTATGTATTATTGCTGACACACTTGTCCTAAAGTTATTATCTCTCTTTTTCAAAATACTGGGTGTTTGATTGATAAAAATTGGCTTGGCTTCGTGCAATGAGAGTCACTGGTTCCAGGCGATCAGTTTGCTTGTGTTAACTTCTTGAATGAAGTTTGTAAACTTGCAATCATTTGATATCTTATTTCAGTTATGTTTTGACCCTGGACTGGAGTCTTGTATAACATTAATTAGTATAACATATGATTATACATCAAGTAATAAGCCAAGGGAAATTACATTTTGAATAATGTTATGTCAGGATGTTACTCCTCCTGTGAAAAGAGTATAGTTGCAGACAGGAGTTGGCAGCTTCTGTGTTCTTTGGTTAATAGTACGGAATAGTATAACTGGAACTTAATTTGTGGGATGATGCTTTTTGTAGATGAGCATAACTAAGTTTGTTAGGCTGTGTTTTAGGATTTAGTGTCTAGAGAGAAGAGAAATAGGAAAGAGTTGGGAATTAGATTTAACTAGGAATTGTGAGAGAGAGAGAGAGAGAGAGGTCTGAAAAGTGTTTTTTGACGCTGTTAGTTTTCCTTTCAAAATTAAGAGGAAAACATGAGAAAACTGATAACCTCTCTTATTTTGCGCACCTCACACCAATTTAGAGTCAACTTGTTTATTTGAAAATTGGCTGATTTGGCTAGGCCCACAAAACATTGTTAGTGTCAACTGAGCCATTTCTTCAAGGATTTCTGATTTTGTCAGAAATTCAAACAGGGCTTTCCAAGCCAAACATGCCCTAACGCAAATTAAGATCCCAAAGTAAAAGGATTTATGCTCACGGTGAAGACGAGGTACTACTACTGAATGAGGAGTAGACTCGCGGTGGAGAAGACAGTAGAGCAAAGCGATTCAGAGTTAAGGTTGAGGCAAAGGATTTTGTTTCAAGGTGGAGGCACAAAATGAAGAAGTCAAGATCATTCAATTTGACTCAAAACCTGCATTGGTGTTTTAGTTCAAATATAACTCAGATTTGGATAGTTAAGGTTAAAGCAGTGTTAAGGTTTTATGAAGGTTTTATATAAATATAATTGTAAATTTGTAACTTAACTCTGTGGCCCAAAGAATGTTTAAAAGGTTTTGCCTCCTCGGGGCCGTTTTGGACTAAAGAAAACCAAACTGAGAAATCTAAGATGTCAGATTTATTAGTTTATGAGGCTTGTGATTTCCATCTTTTCTGTTGTTTGGTTTCAGAGAAAATTATCATCTTTTCAAGGATTTTACAGATTATTTCTATGTTTTATTAAGTTCTCTTGTTTGTTTCTCTTGGAAAAACAATAGCCAAAGGAAGCAGTGAAGTACCCTAGTGATATTTTATAGAGTGATTGAAAGAAACCGACTCGCTTGATTTTTCAAAGGCCTTCACAATTTTTTATTAATTTTTCTGGCCAGTTGACAAATTTCTGGTTGATTTCTGCTCAAATGAGCTGAAATTTATATCCAACATTTGCTTATTTTGGGGCTGTTTGGATGCACGAACCCCCCCCAGGGAAATACTGTAGCCGCTCGACACGTTATCAGTTTCTGTAGGGGGTGGCAGATAGGTCGCAACTCGTCAGACCCGACCCGACCCGATCCAGAGTTGTCGGGTTTGGGTTTGGGCTAATCAAGTCGACTCCTCTGACTCGATTATTAAATGGGTCGGATCGATCGAACCCGCCAAACCCAATTATTCTCTCTCCTCCTCGATCTCCTTTGCTCGATCTTCTCCGCCGCCGCCCCGCCTTCTCCCCTTCACCTAAATTAAATTGTTAAAAAAATATGCGTGAACCCAGTTTCGAACCTAAGTAACCTCTAATGTGTGAGTTTAGTGTGATGACCACCTATACCACCAAACAATTTGATAATATAGTGTAAAGAAATTATATTTAAAGTTTAATAATTGGGTCAAACGGGTCGAATCGGATCGACCCGACTAAGTCTGGATTGAGTCTGTGTCTGAATTTTTGATTCGTATAATAATCGGACCGGGCCCGACCCGATTGTCACCCCTAAAATTGTGTGTGTGTGTGTGTGTGTGTGTGTGTGTGTGTGTCAGATTTTTGTCTTTTCGGTTTCTTTTCTGAAAAAAAATCTTTTATATTGTGTTCTTTTTGCTCCCGGACCCCAAAATTGATCTGGAAAACAAGTAAATTATTTTATCACTGCATTACGCAAAAAAGTAGAACTTAAATTGGTTTCAACCTTGGATTCAATCTAAATCCATTCTCACAAGCAAACATATGACATCCAAACCTATTCGCATGATTTTACGGAGTCCGCCACCTGTTCGATTAAATGTCAAGGAGAATAAAGAATCAGATTACGAGCCTTATTTTGAAGAGGAGATAACCGTATTTGAAATCCTGATCACCTACGTTTCCTTTTTGCATGCTGCAATAACAATTGTACTCCAGTCCCTGTCAGCAAATATTGTGATATGATTCTTATTCCCACGGACCAACATTCACAAAAGTCCAACCGCCCACAACCGTGCACATCTGTCCTCCGCGTTATCAACGTCGGCATTTTGACATCGCATCCAGCCACAGAATTCAATCCCAAATCCAACACGCCATTGATTTCATGAGCCCACCTCAGCTGCCATTATCAGTAGAAGTAGACCTTCGCTTTGCCCTCTCAACTTCATTTTTGTAATCTCCAGGAATCTTCACTCAACCGCCATCCAACCTCCTCACTTGAAATCTATATAAACAAACCCCACAACCTCACTCACTCATTCAATTCATTGACAATGTCCAGTACTTTCTCGCTCTCGCCACTCAAGAAGATGGAGAAGCCCAAGCCCATCATTGCTAATGCTCCTTGTGTGATCTCCTCCAAGTCCAAGTCCAAGCAGTACCTCGACTGCGTGTTCCGCTACTTCGACGAGAACGGGGACGGCAAAATCTCGGCCGGGGAGCTGAGAGACTGCATGAGGGTCTCTGGCGGTGAGGAACTGTCTCTCGAGGCGGCCGAGGCGGTGGTGCAGTCCGCGGACTCTGACGGGGACGGGCTTCTGGGCTTCGACGATTTTGTCAATCTGATCGATGCTCAAGAAGAGGAAGAGAGAGTGAGGAGCCTGAAAGAGGCGTTTGAGGCGTACGAGGCGAAGAAGGGGGAGGCTGCATCACGGCGAAGAGCCTGAGGAAGGCGCTCCGGCAGCGGCTCGGGGAGGCGAGGAGCGTGGAGGAGTGCAGGGAGATGATAAGGAGGTACGATGAGAATGGAGATGGAGTTATCAGCTTTGAAGAGTTCAGGAAGATGATGGTCTAAAAATTAAATGTGTGTGAATGGAGTTGGCAAGAATGGTTCTTGACTCTCAACACCATTGTTTGATTGTTTGCTTTTAGATTCGTTGAAGACTGATTCTTTCAAGAGAAAGTAAGGGGGAGCTCGGTTCATGGACACCTGACTTATTTGACAAATTGTTGGAATCTTTATTGTACTTGTTTGACAAGTTCAGTTGATGGTAGTTGTATATAATGCACATAGATTTGTTTTTTCTGATTCCTTCTGGTTCCCCCTTGGGTATCTCGTTTGGAAAATAACAGTATATTTTGGAAATAAAAGATAAAAGAGAAGTATGAAACCCTTTTTAGTGTGTGTATGGGTTACATTCAAGGCACCTGATGTTTTTCTTTGTTGGCATAATCCTCTCTTTTACCATTAAATTTCAGTTTGAATGGTGATGCATATTGAAAGCAAAAGCGCCGATTAGATCTCATTCTGGCGTCAGTGAACAATGCATGAAACTTTAAATAGAACAACTCAGAAAAAGTTTCAAAAGAAGGTTAAAGGTTTTAAAACGTCGTCGTATATGCAAATCAATAAAAAGAGACCTAAATTTCATATGGAATAAACAAAAAAAACATAAACATGAAAAAAAAAATAAAGAAATTCTAATACGACCAGAAAACTTTCGGCCCAAAATGCTCCGTCACTCCAACAAACAAAGGGAGTTAACTCTAATTAAATCTAATTTCAATCAAACAACTAAAAAAAAAAAAAAAAAAAACTAATTCCTAACTCTTTTCTATTTCTTTTCTATGAAGACACTTAAATCCTAATTCCTATCTCCATCTGTCAAGCACAATCTAAAGTCAAGAGTTGCTAACTCTACGAGAAAGTTGCCCCTCTCTAAATTTAAATCAAATCAAATAATCTGAAAAAATAATTCATAACTTATTAAATTCCAATTTATAATTCCTAACTCCACTTGCCAAACACAGTCCAAGATTCCGTTTTTTGGACTACATTGAAAGGAGTTGAGGCGAATGGATTGAAGGAGACAGGGGGTGTGCGCGAATGGACATGCTCCCTGGTGGTATGTACATTGATGCGTCGGATTGGAGTCTGCGATGCACTTAAACAGTAGTCCACATAATGATGGGCAACCAACTTAAGTTGAGCAAGCAAAACATCCACTAACTAAACTCATAGGGCCAGTTTGGTTAAAGGTGGAAGTGAGGAAGTGAGGAATTGAGGAAGTGGTAATAATTTCCTTTGGAACTTGGGAATTGGTTAGCAAGTTTTCCAGTGTTTAGATGTTGTTGGGAAGTATAGTTTGAAAAATATTTTGTCTTTTTCGTTGTTTGGATGGTAATGTGAAAGTGAAAGTGAAAAAGTTGACCACAAAGTTGACCGTAAAATAATATTAAAATAAAAATTAATTAAAAAAATAAAAATGGACTGTAATTAGAATGCAAGTGAGATTTACATGATCAAAAAATTTACTTACTTTCGTCCACTTACTCGCAACCAAATAGCCCCATAATAGAGATGATCTAAATGATGGATAGTTTGACTGTGAGAATGTTTGGTTACTTGCAGATGGAGCTGCATGCATGCAGCTTCAACTACTGTACTTAAAGTTTTTTGCAATAGTAGGACCTATAGTCAATTTGACCGTAGCTCAAGCTGCATCACTTGGATATTATTAAATATATCTAGATAACTCCACTGTGTTGCCTCCCCTCAAAAAGAAAAACTCACACCACATTGCCTCTTTCTATGCAATTATTACTTTTCTCATCTCTAACCTTTCAAATATTTGTTTTTCATCTGCTGCAATAATTAGAATTATAACCGTATATTGTGGAACGAAACAACATGTATGGACTCTAACAGGCCAACAAGTATGGAGCTTTAAATCATAGTTCCAACAACAATGAATCTTGCTCTTTCATTTGCAATATATGCAGATAGGCATTTGCCCCTTCCTCATCATAGTCTTTTAAGCCTGTGTTGTTTCCTCGCGATATATAAATGAGACTGTAGCATAGTTTTTTTTTTGGCAATATGTAAAGCTGGCATGTGATTCAAATCTCGCTTGCAGTGTGAATGTTCAAATTTTGTGAATACCGATGATTCAATCTATTTGTAACTAACATCACCATGTAAAACTGCACTCAGAGTTATTTTATACTCTGAAAATTTACAGCCGTACATAAATTTTGGACAATTAGTGCTGATTTGGGCTGCCTACTAGTCCTAATGCAGAACAAAAGGGTCACAAATTCACTAAGGCCCTATTTGATTCTCAAAAAATAGAAAGAAAAAGACTGTTCATGAGCCTCAAAGGTTGAAATCTTAATTTTGATATGTTCCCAGTTTTTATAGAGTTGGAAAAAGAATATGGGCCCCATCAAAATCAGGGTCAGGACCCATCTCTCAGTTGCGAGAGAAAAAGCGACAACAAATATGACAATGAGACTGTAGCTGCGAGTATGATACCCGCTCTAAAATTTGGCCCAAAATTTGTTTTTCCAAGCAGGCTCTGATTCATGTCTAATTTGAATCCTAATTTGAAGACAGATGAAAGATGACCAAGAACAGCCGAAACTGACGGCCAACTCCTTGTCCAATTTGAACTCGATATGTATATTTCTATATATCTCCTTATCCAATACAAGCCACACTGCCGACTAACTCCACCTGGCCTCAAGAATCTGTCTTATCTGGTGAGCTTAGTGATTAAAAAATCAAAATTAAAACAAAATTAGTGTACTAATCTGTACCATTACCCGCGTAAAACAAGGCACCCATTTTTTATTCACCCACCTCGATCCCCGCTGGAACGCGCCCCGCGTTCGCTCCCCATTCTCTGCCCTCAGTCTCTTTATCGGTGCACGTAACTTATTCCCCACTAGCACATTTGAGCGCGTTCTTCTCTCACAAATAGTTGACCGTTACCAGCCGCCCCCATACGTCACTCCCTTCCATTTTCTCCAACTTCCACTCGTTCTGACCCTTGACCTGACCACGGATTTTCCCACCATCGTCTCCCCTTCCCTTTTCTTTCCGAGCTCTTTCCAATGTCTTTCAACATCTATATATATACTCGTCCTCCTCCACAACCTCCAGCACCAAAAACAATGATGCTATCAACTCCCACTCTTGCAAAAAACCCTCCCTCTTCGCCAAATTCCGCGGCCTGTTGTCCCCGAAGAAGCCTCCCCCGGCCCGCGTATCGATGAATTTCGAGCGGGTTTTCCGTTACTTTGACCAAAACGGCGACGGGAAGATCTCCCCGGCCGAGCTGCAGAGCTGCATGAGGACCGTTGGCGAGGACTTGACGCGCGAGGATGCAGAGGCCGTGGTGGAGATATCGGATACGGACGGGGACGGGCTCTTGTGCATGGACGACTTCGCGAGGTTGGTGGACTTTGAGGGGGAGGAGGAGGAGGCGAGGAGCATAAGGGAGGCGTTCGCGGTGTACGAGACGGAGGGGAGAGGGTGCATCACTGCAGAGAGCCTGAGGAGGGCACTTGGGAGGCTGGGGGAGAAGAGGAGTGTGAAGGAGTGCAAGGCTATGATCAGGGAGTTTGATATCAATGGGGATGGTGTGATTTGCTTTGAGGAGTTCAGGATCATGATGCTTTGAGGTCATTTGATTTAGTTTCAATTTGGGTGAATCTGTGGTGTGAGGATTGACAAGAGATTCTTTGAATTTGTTGGAAAGGTTCTTGTAGATTTGATTTGTAATGTATGATCACTTGCACAGAGAGTGAGATAGATTGATATTCTTTCATTTTTTTTTATTTTTTTTTCTTATTAGAAGATTGATATTGTGGACAATCATGTATGATAAAGACTGAATTTATACTATTATTCTCACATGGTATTGTTGCTGTATGATTTTGGTTGTGGTTTGATTTAATGACATGTCTATTATGTTGTATATAAGTTTAAATTGGCTTGCAGAGCTATCCGTTTTAGTACTTAAAAGTAAGCAAAGATGAGATGTAAAATTGCTATAGTCGTGTTTGTTGGGTGTTCATGTGCGAATAGGACTGCTAATGGGCTCGAAAATCTCGAGGCTCAGCTCGAGATCATTCGATAAAAGCTAGTTCGGGTCTGCTCAATAATTTA
>JAVJIF010025786.1:0-70958 GCA_038442645.1 Agave tequilana | reverse complement strand
ATATATATATATATATCGATTGTTATTATAATTATATTGTATCATCTGATATTCAAGCGTGTATTATATATTATCGTGATTGTACTACCATAATATATATTCTTCTTCTTTCATTTTATCACTCACTAGGTTGCTTTCTAAAGATCCTAGGTTTGCATGCCTAGGGTTGAGACCCGAAGCATCGTGGTACTTGATGTTTTTCAGGATATTGTTAGGAGATTGGTCACCTATATTATTCATAGGTATCTTTATTATTCTATCTTTATTTTTTATTCATATCTATTATGATCACTGACTCCTTTTGCAGGTTGCTTTCTAAAGATCCTAGGTTTGCATGCCTAGGGTTGTGTATGCTGTATTTATTCTCTGTACTGAGACTTAGTGTACATATGTGAGAGTATATTCACCCGAGTATGTACGTTTCTGTAGCATCCTCGTATCCATGGGATCGGGGTGTTACAGCTTGATATTAGAGCCTAAGTTCACACCTGATGTGGGTAACAACTTAGGTAAATGCTTGGGCTCTTACCAATAGTACAACCAATATCAAAATAGAACTAATCTGTATCTAGATTTGGGGATTCCAGCTACGAGTATAAGAATACCATTTTGTTGAAAATTCATTCCTTGACTCTTTCTATTCCCTAATTTCTGTTGCCAACTAGAATATTCTGATTTCCTTTCGCTTTCTTTTCATCCTTTTGATTCCAATCCTCCAATATGCTAGTTCTCCACCCTGAATTTATTATAGATATCATAGTGGTGCAGCAGAAGCATCGTAGTCCCATAATATTCAAGTTTTAGGAGCTATAAATATTGTTCCCCCACTTGAATTTAAATTTTGAGAACAAAATTTTTTATAAGGTGGGAGAAGTGTAACCCCCTGGCCCTAGATGTACGTGTTACCGTATCAGTACTCGATATAGCGTACAAATTTAAGTTGACCATCTAGGTAGTCAGATTAAACTGATTTTAGATCCAGATATCATTTCTCTAATATTTTAAATTTTACAGCATTTTTTGAAATTTCTGGATTATTTTGAAAATATTCGAATTCGGTGTCAACCGATACGCGTAAACGACTCTATCATTTTTAACTCACAAAGTGAATTAAATTTCAAATTTTTGTTTTCAAATTGTTCTTCAAAATTATATTCTTAACTTTAGCATATCTTTGAGGACTTTCTGAATTAATCAAAAATTCAGCCAAACCGATGTTGACAGGTACCGCTGACTGATTTCAGGACTTTTAATTTGCAAACATTCTGAATTTCTTGAATCATACTTCATATCATTCCATCATATAATATTTGTTATAAAAATATTTGTTATTTTATACAAAAAATTTAGAACCGTTTGGAACTTGTCAAATTTCACCTAATAAAATAATATTATAAATTTGTTTTCTATTTCATCTTCCCTTTTTCTTTCTCCACTTATTTGGATTTTTCTCCCCACTTCATCCACCGCCTCAATCCACCACCTTCTTCCCTTATAAACTCTCTCTGTTATTTCTCCTCCCTAACTTTCCATCTCCTCTCAATCTCTCTCTAACTCTCCGGCATTGATCAGTAAAAAGCAAGTACAAAAATAGGTAAAGGAATGTGGGTCGATGTTACTGCTTTTGTGATTCTTCCATGATAGCAAGGTGGCTCTACAGGTCGTATCAACAAGGAGGGAGAGCGATGAAAGCTTGATGCGGTTCGTTGTTCAAGAAAATAGAAAGTTCTTTGTTTTAAATAAAGAATTTGAAAATGAAAACAAGTTGGTTTCAAAGAATGTTTTAGAACGATTTGGTGGTTTGTAAAAGTGATTTTCTAGATGGTAAAAATGCATAGCTAACTTTCTACTAAGTGCTCCCACTAATCTCTAACTTCTTGAAGATGTGGCCTCACGATGGATCATAGGGAAGCATAATCCTTATGTATAGGAACTATTCACGTGAAAATCGAGTGAAAATTCTTCCTTTAACTTTAGCTTTACCCTTATCAAGATCCATTAAAGGCGAGAATACGGGAAGACAGAAGTGCATTAATGGTATCGGTAAAGTTAAAAGGAAAATCTCTAACTTACAAAAACAAGCAAAGTTTAAACTCTATAGATCATAAAAAACCCGTTAAGCATGAAATATGAGCGAGCTAATACTTGTAAGCAAGTTAAAGTTAGAACCTCGTCTTAAGATATCATAGCTCTTGTTTGCATAAGGCTTATTTGACACTATTGACTCATTTGGGTTTATCAATCAAGTTGTTAGAAATTAGTGGGTTAGTAGTTAGTTAGCCATACAATGGAAGAGTTAGTTAGACATGGTAGTAAAGGAAACAACAAAGAAAAGAAGTAAAGAGAAAGGGAGTTACACTAAAACAAAAAAGTAAAATCAAATGAAAAACACAAGTAAATGGAAAGAAGAAAGAGAACTAATTACTTGTATTAGCTTGTCACCCTTCAAATACAACTCTTATACTCTCTCTCTCTCTCTTTCACTCTAATGGATAAAACTAAAACTAGAAGAAGAAATAAACAACAAGAACTACAATCCTAAAAATAAGAGAACAGCAGTGCTCTAAACTCTTGATCTGCTTCTCTTCAGACCCCAGGGGGGTTTTCATAGGCACCAGGGGAAAGGAAGCGAGGGGGACAATCCGTGGCCCGAAGTCCGGGCACGCTCGTACCCGCGCCCGCGCCCACGCCTGTACGGTCGCAGAAACACGGCCCGGGCTACGTTTCCGCGGCCTTGCTGCCAAGGCGGCGGGCGCCTGCTTCGGGCAGCGTGTCGTCTTGTCTCTCCCCTGTCAGGTGGATCTTCTGGTTTCTGTATTTAATTCCCTGGGCTGACAAAATCTTCTCTTTAAGGTCAATGGCTACTTGGTAGGCCTTTAATCACCCATTAAATTGTGATTTAGGGTCTTCTTCTACATTTGCACACCATAGACCTAGGATCAAGCAAGCAAAGCTTTATTCGCAGAAATTTATATCAAATAAGTATGCGAATGTGATACAAATCTGTTGGCCCAAAAGGTTACACTCTCCATTTGTTTAGAGTTTTGATGATAACAAAACAAATAAGAGCTATTTGGTACTAATTAGTTTGTTTAGATAAGTTTCAGGTTAGTACCATATTTGGAGGCCATTGCTTAGCTATTGCAAGAATTTCTAGGTTCATGAAGCAAAGAAGGCTTTTTGCACATCAAGGAAGGAACATAGAAGAGAAGGCTCTAGCAAGGCATCGCATGGCTCAAGACTTCAAGATTGCTTAAGATAATTTATTAGATTTGTTTTTAGCTTAAATTTTGTTAAAGAATAGTGAATAGGTTTGAAGCTCTATCACACACGTTTTTGCGCACATCTTGTTTCCTAACATAAATAGTTTGTATACAATCTTCAACCTACAAACTTATTTTGATATACATAATCATGTGTTTTAAGTTTTGTGTTTTATCAAAACTTATTTTGTATTGGAATTTATGACAAAAACTTTGATATACATATGTTTCATGTATATAGGATTATGCTTCAAAATGTTTAAATATCATGTTTTTGTATTTGGAAGAGTTTTGGACAAAACGTATTTTTCATTCAAAATTCAAGTTTTAGAAAATACAGTTTTGGTTTTTGGTAAAAATGATAAGACTAAAAAATAGTTCATATTGATTGATATGTGAGCTAAACTTTTTACCACATGTTTATATATCAATGCAAAATGATAAAACTATTTTTTGTGATTTTTAGGAGTGTTAAAAGATTTTTCAAAATATTTTTAAAAACTATTTTTCTGTCCGTTCCAGACTTCATCCAGTCGACTAGTCTTCTGACAAGTCGACTTGGCTAGAAGTCGGTCGACCGGGTCGGTCGACCGACGTGCACAAATCTGTACACGTTTGGCAGTCTTTGGACGGTCGACCGTCCCAGTCGACCGGTCTGAGAGCAGAGCTCTCTGTTTGTTTGGGTCGACCGGGCCGGTCGACCATAGCCTGCAACGGCTATTTCTTTGAACTAGCGGTCGACCGGGCCGGTCGACCGTGCCAGCTGTTCGAACAGTAACGGCTAGTTTTCTGAGCTGGTTTATTTTTGTCCTTTTCTCACTTAATTATGTTTAAGTGACATGTTTTGGTTCTAATACTTTCTGATTAGCCTTAAATATGTTTTATCTCCTAACCCTAGCCCTCTTCTATAAATAGGGGTGTTTAGGGAGAGGTTGGTTACTAGAAAAAATTATCAAAATTTCCAAAAGTTTAAGGCTTTCAAAAAGACTTGGTTTCTTGGTTTTTGTGCTGAAATTCTCTCTCATTTTCTGAAGTGCTTTCAAGAATTCTCTGATTTCATTTTCTTTTCTCCTTACACATAAGAGCTTCATTCCTACTCATTATTTCTCTAAGGACCTTTGTAAGGGAAGAGAATTTTGCAAGAGAGAGTTTGTGGTCTTTTGACTACTCAGAGATTGCTTGTACTTGAGATTGTGGAGTTGGGTACTCCAGTGTATTTGTGACATCTTTGTGATAGTGGAAGTGGTTGGAATCCTTCTGGGGAAGGCGGGGAAGTAGAGCTGGGTGCTCGAACCTCGATAACAAATCTCGGTGTTTGCGTTTGGTTTACTTGCTCTTATTTCTTGCTCTATTTTCATTGCTCTTATTACTTGCTCTCTACATTCATTGCTATATTCACTTGCTTTGTGAGATTGTTGCTTTATAATTTTAAATTGTGCATTGATTAGCATTATCACCTATTCACCCCCCCTCTAGGTGATTTTCAATTGGTATCAGAGCTTGGACTCTAGGTTTGGCTTAACATCCATAGAGAGATCCTTAAAATTTGCTAATCAACATTTGCATTCCATTTATCATCACTAGTAAACATGGCCGATAACATCAAAACCCCTCCTAAATTTGATGGACTCAACTTTCCTATTTGGAAGGTTAGGATGACTATCTTTTTGCAATCCTTAGGTAGCTTAGTGGCTAAATCATTGACCAAACCCTATGTTGCACCCGATAGTGATGAGAGCACATGGACTGACTTCTACTTTAGAGAATATGAGGCTAACTCCAAGGCCCAAAATTCCCTCTTAATCGCCTTGAATGAGGATGACCTTACACGGGTAATTCATTGCCAATCCGCCTAGAGATTTGGCAACACTTATTGGTCACACACGAAGGGACTTCACAAGTCAAGAGAGCTAAGATAGATCTCTTGAGGTCCCAATATGAGTCTTTTAAAATGATTGATGATGAATCTATTGATTGTATGATTACTCGATTTACTAAAATTACCAATGGTCTTTCTTCTTTATGTGATGATATTTCCAATGATCAAAAGGTGCGGAAAGTGATTCGGGCTCTTCCTACATCATGGGAGATAAAGGCCACCACCTTGAAGGAATTAAAAGACAAGGACGAGATGGACCTCATTAGTCTCATTGGGAACTTAAAGACCCATGAGATGGAAAAGAAAGCAAGAGAAGAGGCCGCTCCACTAAAAAAGAAATCCTTAGCCTTCAAGTCTTCATCCACTCTTGAAGACGATGAAGAAGATGAAGAAGAAGATGAGGAGCTATCACTACTTGTTCGCAATGTGAAGAGAATGTACCGGAGGAACAAGCTCAACTTCCGAAGGAAATTTGAAGGCAAAGAGGAGAGGAGAATTATATGCTACAATTGCCGAAAGCCTGGACACATCATGGCGGATTGCCCGGAGTTCAAGAAGAAGATGACCTCCTCCTTCAAGCCAAAGAAACCGGAAGAAAAGAAAGCGTACAAGGCAACTTAGGATTCAGAAAGCGAGTCCGAGGAAGAGGGGGATGTAGCGAATATGTGTTTCATGGTAAACACACCAAAGGTAACCCCTCAACCTCTTGATGATGAAGATGATGAACTAAGTAAGGAAGTTCTTGCTCATGCCTTTGTTGAACTTTCCGAAACTTATGATAATCTGAAGATTGAATGTTTTAAATTGCAAAAAAAAAGTTGCTTTTCTCAAAAATCAACTTGCTATGGTTTCTAAAGAAAAGGATGATATTTCTTCTAATCTTATTTCTATTCAAAATGAGTTTAATGCCTACAAGGTTTCTTGTAAAGGAAAATCTCCTATTGTTGATGAAAAAGAATTTCCTCTCTAAAAACTAAAATGGTTGATTTTGAAAAAGTTTTGAAAGATTATGCTTTTAACACTAAGAAACTTGAAGAAAAGTTTTCCAAAAAGCACACCTCTCATGCTAAAAATTCACATGCTCACTCTACACATAACACTTCTCATGCTAAATCTTTTCATGCTCACAACTCTCATGCTCACAAATCACACACTCACTATGCTTTTAAATATGGCAGAGTATATAGATACACATATTGTGGTAAGAATGGACATTTAGCTAAATTTTGCTATGACCAAGTTAATAGATCAAATAATCTTGTTTGGGTTAATGAAACTAACCCTCTAGGACCCAAGAAAATGTGGGTATCAAAATCAAGTCCTAAATTATTTGATGTAGGTACACACCAAGGCTCCAAGACGTAGGGAGCGGTGGTACCTTGATAGTGGTTGTTCAAGACATATGACGTGGGATATCAATAACTTTACAACCCTATCAAGGTACGAGGAAGGTGGCTCCGTCACCTTCGGGGATGACTCCAAAGGCACTATCATCGGTATAGGTAACATTCAAATTGGTACATCTCCCATTATAGAAAATGTTGTACTTGTTGATGGTTTGAAACATAATTTGCTTAGTATTAGTCAATTTTGTGATCGTGGACTTAAAGTTGTTTTTGATGATATTTCTTGCAAGATTTTTGATATTAAATCCAATGATTGTATTCTTACCGGTTTTCGTGATGATAATGTTTATATTATTGACATGCTTAATGTAGAATGTTCTACTAAATGCTTAAATGCTTTTGATGAAAATTCTTGGCTTTGGCGTAGAAGATTAGGACATGCATCTTTTGACCATCTTTCTAGGATTAATTCTAAGGATTTGGTGAAGGGTATACCTTGCTTGAAGTTTGAGAAAGACCGCATTTGTGATTTGTGCCAACTTGGGAAACAAACCAAGTCTTCCTTCAAACCAATCAAGGATATCATGTCAACTAGGCCTTTAGAATTAATTCATATGGATCTTTTTGGACCTACTAAAACTAAGAGCTTAAATGGTAGTAGATTTGCATTGTTTTAGTTGATGATTTTTCCCGTTTCACTTGGGTTTTCTTCTTGGAACACAAAGATCAAACTTTCTCTCATTTCAAAATTTTTCGAAAAAGGGTTGAAAAAGAAAAAGGTTTTCCAATTTTGAAAATAAGGAGTGATAGAGGTGGTGAGTTTGTTAACCAACTCTTCATGACTTATTGTGATGAAAAGGGAATTAAGCATGAAATGTCTTGTCCTAGAACTCCACAACAAAATGGAGTTGTAGAAAGGAAAAATAGAACTCTTCAAGAGATGGCTAGGACAATGATAAGTGAGTATGACCTCCCTCATTATCTATGGGCCGAGGCCGTAAACACCGCATGCTATATATCAAATCATATTTACTTATGTAAAAATTCTTCCAAAACATCTTTTGAAATGTATCATTCTAGAAAACCTAATGTTTCATATTTCAAAGTTTTTGGATGCAAGTGTTTTATTTTGAACACTAAAGATAACTTGGGTAAATTTGATGCTAAGGCTTATGAAGCAATCTTTGTTGGATATTCTACAACTAGTAAAGCTTATAGAGTATTCAATAGATCTTCACTTACCATCGAAGAATCCATGCATGTTAAATTTGAAGAATCTAATGTGTTTCTTGAGAATGTTGTAGAGATTGAACCATTAGGTGAAGACATGGAGAGACTATCCTTGAAGGACTCACCCGCTCAGATGATAAGCAAGAACCAATTGGTGACATTCAAGAGGATAAGGAGGAAAGCTCTCAACCGCTTCCTAAAGCTTGGAGATATGCCACAAATCATCCCAAGGAGCTCATCTTAGGTGATGCATCTAAAGGGGTAACAACTCGCTCCAAACTCCATGACCTATGTGGTAATTTTGCTTTCATTTCTCATTTTGAACCCAAAAGCATCCTCGAAGCCGAGGCGGACTCATATTGGTTGCTAGCCATGCAAGAGGAACTCAATCAATTTGAGCGCAAACAAGTTTGGCACCTTGTTCCTAGGCCCCACGATAGACCAATAATTGGTACTAAGTGGATCTTTAGAAACAAGATGGATGAGTCCGAAAATGTGATTAGGAATAAGGTTAGGTTAGTTGCCCAAGGTTACACTCAAGTTGAGGGAATTGACTTTGAGGAGACCTTTGCACCCGTAGCACGGCTTGAAGCCATACGGATGACACTAGCTTTTGCATCTTTCAAAAATTTTAAACTTTTTCAAATGGATGTGAAAAGTACATTTTTGAATGGTTTTATAAATGAAGAAGTTTGTTGCTCAACCTCCCGTTTTGTTGATCATGCTCATCCCGATTTTGTTTTTAAACTTGATAAAGCTTTGTATGGATTGAAACAAGCTCCAAGAGCTTGGTATGAAAGGCTTTCTAGTTTTCTCATTTCAAATGATTTTATTAAAGGCAAAGTAGATACAACACTATTCACTAAGCATGTTGATAATGATATTTTAATTGTGCAAATTTATGTTGATGACATATTTTTGGTTCTACTAATGAGTTTTTATGCAAGGAATTTGAAAAGGTTATGCAATGTGAATTTGAAATGTCTTCAATGGGTGAGCTTAATTTCTTTCTTGGACTCCAAATCAAGCAATTGCAAGATGAGAACTTCATATGTCAAGCCAAATACGCAAAGGAACTCGTAAAGAAGTTTGGACTTGAAGACTCAAAGGTTTGCAACACTCCCATGGCAACTACCACCAAGCTTGATAAGGATAACCAAGGTAAAAATGTTGATATTAAATTATATAGAAGCATGATAGGTAGTCTTTTGTATTTGACGGCAAGTAGGTCGGATATCATGTTTAGTGTGTGTCTTTGTGCTAGATTTCAATCGTGTCCCAAAGAGTCCCATCTTATTGCGGTAAAACGCATTATTCGTTATATTAAGGGAACGATTGGAATGGGTCTATGGAATCCGAAATCGGAGATTTCTCAATGACCAGTTATTCGGATGCCGACTATGTGGGTTGTAGAGTAGATAGAAAGAGTACTAGTGGGACATGTCAATTTCTTGGTAATTGTCTTGTTTCATGGTCCTCTAGGAAACAAAATTCCGTAGCTCTCTCAACCGCCGAGGCGGAGTATGTTGCCGCGGGGGCTTGTTGTGCACAAGTCCTTTGGATGAAACATACTCTCCTTGATTATAATTTGCATTATAACCATATAAAAATTTTTTGTGATAATACTAGTACTATACATATGACAAAGAATGCAAATCAACATAGTAAGACCAAGCACATTGAGATTAGATATCACTTTCTTAGAGATCATTTTGAGAAAGGAGATATAGATATTGATTATGTTTCTACGGATTTGCAACTTGTCGATATTTTCACTAAACCACTTGATTTTGCTAGATTTTCATTCATTTGTGGTGAACTTAATGTTTGTGTTATTGAATAAAATGTTTTCTTAACCTTTTTGATGTATGACAAAAAGGGGTAGAATGAGTTTATGTATGGAAATATGAGCTCATATGGTTTTGGTTCCATATGAGTTTATATATGTTTTGAGATTTTGATGTGTTTTCATGAATTCTTGTAATTCGAGTTTAAGTCTTTTCATGAATTCTTGTAATTTGAGTTTAAGTGTTTTGCAAGTGTTTTTAAGTGTTTTGCAAGTGTTTTTGGTTTTTGGTTTCATGATGTTTACTTGCAAATTACAAATTACATGGTTTTCTTTGTTTAATATAGCATAATTTAAGGGGGAGCTTTCTCCTCCCCTATACTTTTGTTTATAGCCTATTTGTTTTGTCATCATCAAAAAGGAGGAGATTGTTGGCCCAAAAGGTTACACTCTCCATTTGTTTAGAGTTTTGATGATAACAAAACAAATAAGAGCTATTTGGTACTAATTAGTTTGTTTAGATAAGTTTCAGGTTAGTACCAAATTTGGAGGCCATTGCTGAGCTATTGCAAGAATTTCTAGGTTCATGAAGCAAAGAAGGCTTTTTGCACATCAAGGAAGGAACATAGAAGAGAAGGCTCTAGCAAGGCATCGTATGGCTCAAGACTTCAAAATTGCTCAAGATAATTTATTAGATTTGCTTTTAGCTTAGAATTTTGTTAAAGAATAGTGAATAGGTTTGTAGCTCTATCACACACGTTTTTGCGCACATCTTGTTTCCTAACATAAATAGTTTGTATACAATCTTCAACCTACAAACTTATTTTGATATACATAATCATGTGTTTTAAGTTTTGTGTTTTATCAAAACTTATTTTTGTATTGGAATTTATGACAAAAACTTTGATATACATATGTTCATGTATATAGGATTATGCTTCAAAATGTTTAAATATCATGTTTTGTATTTGGAAGAGTTTTGGACAAAACATATTTTTCATTCAAAATCCAAGTTTTAGAAAATACAGTTTTTAGTTTTTGGTAAAAATGATAAGAGTAAAAAATAGTTCATATTGATTGATATTTTAGCTAAACTTTTTACTACATGTTTATATATCAATGCAAAATGATAAAACTATTTTTGTAATTTTTAGGAGTGTTAAAGATTTTTCAAATATTTTTAAAAACTATTTTTCTGTCCATTCCAGACTTCATCCAGTCGACTAGTCTTCTGATAAGTCGACTTGGCTAGAAGTCGGTCGACCAGGTCGGTCGACCGACGTGCACAAATCTGTGCACGTTTGGCAGTCTTTGGACGGTCGACCGTCCCGGTCGACCGGTCTGAGAGCAGAGCTCTCTGTTTGTTTGGTTCGACCGGGCCGGTCGACCGTAGCCTGCAACGGCTATTTTCTTTGAACTAGCGGTCGACCGGGCCGGTCGACCGTGCTAGCCGTTTGAACAGTAACGGCTAGTTTTCTGAGCTGGTTTATTTTTGTCCTTTTCTCACTTAATTATGTTTAAGTGACATGTTTTGGTTCTAATACTTTCTGATTAGCCTTAAATATGTTTTATCTCCTAACCCTAGCCCTCTTCTATAAATAGGGGTGTTTAGGGAGAGGTTGGTTACTAGAAAAAATTATCAAAATTTCCAAAAGTTTAAGGCTTTCAAAAAGACTTGGTTTCTTGGTTTTTGTGCTGAAATTCTCTCTCATTTTCTGAAGTGCTTTCAAGAATTCTCTGATTTCATTTTCTTTTCTCCTTACACACAAGAGCTTCATTCCTACTCATTATTTCTCTAAGGACCTTTGTAAGGGAAGAGAATTTTGCAAGAGAGAGTTTGTGGTCTTTTGACTACTCAGAGATTGCTTGTACTTGAGATTGTGGAGTTGGGTACTCCGGTGTATTTGTGACATCTTTGTGATAGTGGAAGTGGTTGGAATCCTTCTGGGGAAGGCGGGGAAGTAGAGTTGGGTGCTCGAACCTCGATAACAAATCTCGGTGTTTGCGTTTGGTTTACTTGCTCTTATTTCTTGCTCTATTTTCATTGCTCTTATTACTTGCTCTCTACATTCATTTCTATATTTACTTGCTTTGTGAGATTGTTGCTTCATAATTTTAAATTGTGCATTGATTAGCATTATCACCTATTCACCCCCCTCTAGGTGATTTTCAAAATCATGCAAAATTATAGACTAATCACACCCCTACACTTATCTTTTTGCTCGTCTCGGGCAAAAGATAAATAAAAAAATTATTAGACCACTTTCGCAGGTGATGCAATTGCACTGAGCATGTGTAACAAGCCTTTAAACCTCTAGGTTTCCCTAAGAGGAGAAGTGTTACCTCCTGAGGGTTTTCAGCGGATTGCACCCACAAAATCTAGTAAGTGAAGAAAATATTTAGTTGTTAGCAAATCTCTTTCAAGAAAAAAAACTTTCAATTATCTATGTAAAAATCACCGAATGATGTAAGAATTAGGTTCAACCCTCATAAGTCCTCTTATACTTTAGCGTTTATAAAAGAAGAAATTATGTCTTTTCTTTAAATTTAGAAAGGATCTTGTACTTCTAACTTATTCTGTTATTTTGATTTAGATACGCATGCATGATGTGTAAGTGTGATGTGCTTGGGATTTTTCAACTCAACTTTGAATATCATTTAATTTTATTAATATTCATCTATTATTCTTAATTTTATTACGCTTTCTACTTTACTCATGTAACACATATCAAATCGATGACTCCAAAACCAGATGGTTTTAGGGCACCAGGTGAAAAAAACACCCCTCAGTTCAAATATGCAAGTATAGTAGGCCACGAAATCGAGATTTACTTATATATTATATATATTTATTGTTGTTGTTTTTTTTTGGCATGAGTAACATGCTTCTTGAGGCACAATTATCTAGCATTTTTTTTTCCAAAGTTGTGTCTCTAAATCCCAAGCATGTGTGTGTGGTTTATACATATTCTACTAAGGCTAAATAAAAGGTATAAGTTATTTTCCTTATCCCTCCCAACTCTAAGTCAAACCACTATTTCATTTTTATTTAGGCTAAAATAATGATTCCTTAATAAGGTTCCCTTAATTCTTACAACCTTTTGGTATTTTTATAAAGAGTATGAAAATTCTGTTATCATTCTTGAGATTTTTTTTAAAGTAAAAAAGAAAAAGAAAAAGTGAAAGTGTTAGCACCCCCCTACACCTATCTAATGCATTGTCCTCAATGAATGACATGTAAAGGCAAATGCAATAAATAGGGAGAAGAAATAATGTTACCACATTCGTCGACCCGGGTCGGCCAAGTTCGAATAGGCGAAAGAAATGTCAAAGAAATATAGAAGGGGTAAGCATATAAACAATAAGTAATTTTTTCTATTATTATTTTTTTAGTTGCGGTGTGGATGGCTATGGTTAGGTGTATGACAGAGCAAAAGAGTCAGCATACTTTCTTCCTGTGATGCAGGCTCAGTAGTCAAAAAGGGCTTCAGTCTTTGCCCTTTAACTTTGAATTCCGTGTTGTTCGTGGGATCAACAATAACCACAGTACCGTGTGGAAAAAAGATAGGCACAATGAACAGTCCAAACCAACGAGTCTTCAGCTTCCCCGCGAAAATGTCAAGCCTAAAGTATACAGCAGAACCTTGTCTCCCAGGGCAAAATTTTTTCGGTGTATGATCTGGTCATGAAAAAGTATAGTCCTGCTTTTGATGATTCGAGCATTCACATAGGCTTCATTCCGTATCTCCTCTAATTCTGAGATTTGCAGTCTCCTTAGCTCACCGATCTTACTCAGATTAAAATTGAGTTGCTTAATAGCCCATAGGGCATGGTGTTCTAATTCGACTGACAGATGACAGGCTTTTTCGAATATGATTCTATAAGGAGGCATCCCCAGAACTGTCTTAAAAGCAGTGCGGTAAGCCCACAATGCATCGTTGAGTTTGGCAGACCAATCCTTTCAGTTTTGTCCGACAGTCTTTTCCAAAATGAGCTTGATCTGTCGATTGGTGACTTCGACCTGCCCATTTGTTTGGAGATGATACGGAGAAGATAACTTGTGATTGATGAAATATTTTCGCATCAGAGCTTTAAAAACTCTATTACAGAAATGTGATCCATTATCACTAATTATCGCTCTGAGGGTGCCAAATCGGGAGAAGATGTTTTCTTTGAGAAATTTGACAACCACTTTGTTGTTATTTGTCTTGGTTGGCACAGCTTCTACCCATTTAGAGACGTAATCGACAGCAACCAAAATGAACTGGTTACCGAAGGATTAGGGAATGGTCCTATGAAGTTGATGCCCCATACATCAAAAATTTCAACTTCTAGGATCCGGTTCAAGGGCATCATGTCTCTTCTTGAAATTTTCCCAATCTTCTGACAATTTGCACATCTCTTGCAAAAGTGGAATGAGTCTTTGAAAAAAGTGGGCCAGTAAAATTCACTCTGTAAAACTTTCTATACAGTCTTGCGGGGACCGAAGTGTCCTCCGCATGCAAGTTCATGGCAAAAGTTTAGCACACTCCTCTGTTCTTCCTCTGGTATACATCATCGAATAGTCTGGTCGGGACAATACTTAAAAAGATATGGCACTTCTCAGAAGAAGTACCGTACTTGGGCAAAGAAACGACACCGGTCTTGCTTTGTCTAGTCAGTGGGTATTTGTCCAGTGGCCAGGTAATTGACTATGTTCGCTGAAAAATAGCCAGGATGCGCCCGTCTGGGAAATCCTCATTGATCGGAGCTTGTATGATAGGTGCGTTTGAAATTCGTGATAGACGATCAGCGCCCACATTTTCTATACCTCGTTTATCCCAAAATTTTAGGTCAAATTCTTGAAGCAAAAGGATCCATCGAATCAGTCGGGCTTTTGCTTCCTTCTTGGTCATGAGGCATTTTAGCACCGAGTGGTCCGTGAAAATCACCGTCTTCGAGCCTAACAAGTAGGGCCGTAACTTTTCTAACGGAAAGACAACGGCAAAGAATTTCTTTTCAATCGTTGTATAATTCTGTTAGTCGTCATTCAAGGTCCTACTCGAATAATAAATCACGTGCTACCTATTGTCGATGCGCTGTTCTAGAACAACGCCAATAGCAAAATCAGAGGCCTAACCATGATTTCAACGGTTGTGCCTAATCAGAAGCAGAAATGATAGGCGCAGAAATAAGTTCTTGCATAAACTTCCCCCATGACTTGAAACATTCATCGTTAAAATCAAAGGGCGCGTCCTTTGCGAGCTGGTTGGTTAAGGGCCTAGCAATCTTGTTAAAATCCTTAATGAACTGTCGGTAGAACCCAGCATGCCCTAGAAAGGATCTAATATCCTTGATGCTTTGGGTGGTGAAAGCTTAGCAATGACTTCTACTTTTGCCCTGTCCACTTCAATGCCCCTCCTAGAAATCTCATGGCCTAGGACAATCTCCTGTCTCACCATGAAGTGATATTTCTCCCAGTTCAGAGTTAGGTTTTTTTCTTTTCATCTTTGCAGAACAAACTAAGATGATGAAGACATTGTTCAAATGAATCTCCGTAGATGGAGATGTCATCCATGAAAATCTCAAGAAAATGTTCTACCATGTCGGAGAATAGATTGAGCATGCACCGTTGGAATGTTGCAAGAGTATTGCACAATCCAAAGGGCATGCGTCTATAACCGAAGGTTCCGAACGGGTAGGTAAACATGGTCTTTTCCTGGTCTTATGTAGCAATAGGGATTTGATTGTATCCCCAGTACCCATCTAGGAAGCAATAGTACCCATATCCAGCTAAGCGTTCAAACATTTGGTCGATGAAGGGTAGCGGGAAGTGGTCTTTACGGGTGGTTGCATTCAACTTTCTATAGTCGATACAAACATGAATCTTGGAAGGTAGTCTTGTTTGCACCAACTCTTTTTGCTCATTTTCAACCACCGTAAAGCCAGCTTTCTTCGGGACCGCATGAATAGGGCTAACCCATTGGCTATCAGAAATGGGATAAATAATCCTATTATCTAATAGTTTCAAATTTTTCGCTCTTACTACTCCTTACATAAGTGGGTTAAGCCTGAGTTGTGGGTCCCTCTTGGGAGTCGCTTCAACGGTTAAATAGATTCTATGTTGAACTATGGCTGGACTTATCCCTTTGATATCCTTCAGTGTCCTCTAATGGCTTCCCTATGTCTCTCCAGAATAGACATGAAACTGTCCTCTAGTTGCTCAGTCAGGTGGGATGCTATGATAACTGGCAAGGTTTCTTTTCCACTCAGGCAGGCGTACTTGAAGTGTTCAGGTAAGGCTTTTAGCTTTAGGAAGATGTTTCTTCATTGGAGGCACTATCCGAACTTTCAATCTTGTGATGAGGTACACTTGGGCTTGACACCCACTCCACTGCCAAATCTATGATCTGGTCTAGATTAAAATTCTCAGATTTTAGATCAAACTCTGCCTCTGTTTCTATCTCCATGCTTTCCTCATGCTCACTGGTCAGATTTTCAATAGAATTGACCTCAAAAGTCTGATCATTGATATCCCTGGGTTGTCTTCCAAGATTGAAGACATTGACTTCCTTCGTCATGTCTCCTAAGATCAATCGCATGGACCTGTTTCTATAGTTAATTATGGCATTGGTTGTAGCAAAGAATGGGCGCCCTAAGATGACCGGACTTTGAGACCGCAGATTTGACACAGGTTGGGTCTCAAGCACAATGAAGTCGACAGGGTAGATGAAATGCCCGACCCGGATAAGGACATCAATGATTTACCCCTTTGAGATTTTCACAGATCGGTCAACTAGCTGAATGGTGACTCGAGTTGGACTCAGCTCGCCCAACCCAAGTTGCTGGTATACTAAGAGAGGAAGCAAGTCGATACTTGCTCCCAGGTCAAGTTGTGCTCTGCTAATTTCTGTTTGTCCTATGGTGTAGGAAATTGTGGGACATCCAGGATCCTTGTATTTCATCAGAATGGGACCAGACAGATTTTCACTTATATTGGTTGCCAAGAACACTTTCTTGGGCACATTTGTCTTTCTCTTCTTCGTACACATATCCTTAAGAAATTTGGCATAAGCGGGGGCTTATTGGATAGCGTTAAGAAGAGGCACATTCAATTTGACCTGGTTAAACATCTCAAGCATCTTCTCCATGTGCATGTTCTTATTGTTGTTCTTAAGCCTATTGGGAAAGGGTGCTACAGGCTTATGAACTTGTTCAGCAACTTTGTCCTCGTCAGATATTTGTGGAGCAGATTGGGAGGAACTAGCAGAGGTGGAGGCTGGAGTAGGATCAATGTGGACTGGATTTTTCTGTTGGTAGACCTGGTTGTCCACCTTCTTTCCAGATCGAAGTATGTGAACAACATTGCACTGGTTGATCGAAGGATCCTGAATTTCATATGCTTGATGGAGCTTTTAGGGTTAACTAGCGGCTGACTAGGTATAGTATCCTTTGGTCTTTCACTTAGAGAGCTAGCTAATTGGCTTATCTGCATTTCCAATCTTGATATGGCCTGCAAATGGTTGTTCAGCGTTTGTCCCTGATTTTGCATGAAAGTGGCCTGGGACTTCATAAAAGCTTCCATGCTCTTCTCTAGTTTACTGAATTTCTTTTCCATTGGTGAACTTTGGGAGGAGGAAGATGGAGCTTGACTGGGGAAATTTGGTGGAGGATTGGGATGGTGAAAATTGTTGGAGAAATTAAGCCTGGGAGGATTGTTCTAGGCCCAAGAGAAATTTGGGTGATTCGTCCAATAGGGATTGTATGTTTGCGAGTAGGGATTATGCAGCGGCCGTGAGTAGGCCACATTTAAGTGCTCCGGTGGCACTTGCTGGGTATGAAAAACAGGGCACTCTTCAAAGCATGGTTCAGGGCCTGACAGTATGAACAACCCGGATTGTGAATTGGTGGTGGGTTGATCTGGTTGACATTGGCTGGCTCTTTTATTTCTAGAGCCTCTATTCTCCTCATTAGGGTTGCAATCTTAACTTCTGCAGCTATGGATGATTCTGGAGATAGGAGCCCTCCTCTTGAGGCTATAGATTGTGAATTCCTTGATTTTTCTGAGGCTGGCTCCCATTGCAGGGTTTTCTCAGCTAAATTCTCAAATAAATCTGAACCCTGATCCTCATCCTTTTGCAAGAACCCTCCTTGAAACAGGGTTTTCGTCTGATAATCTAAACCATCGTAGAGAATCTGGCACTGACGCCATTTCTCCACACCATGATGAGGGCACTGAGCTAGGAGGTCGTTGAATTATTCAAAGTATCTCCAAAGTGGTTCACTCGGTTCTTACCTGAGCTGCATGATATTCTTTCTAATGAGGGCAGTTTTGTGAATTGGGTAGAATTTCTTCAACAAGGTCTTAACGAAATCGTCCCACGTTGTAACTGAATCAATCGCCAAACTGTACAACCATTTTTTAGCTAGGTCCTTTAGGGAAAAGGGGATGAAATGTAACCTAACGGCATCGTCTCCTAGCTGGGGAATACGCATCATGAGGCACACTTCTGCAAATTTCCTAACAAAGAAGTATGCGTCCTCTGATTCTAAACCATCAAACTTTGGGAGAGTGTTGATGAATTGAGGCTTTAATTAAAAATTATTTCCCTTTGCCTCAGGCAGTTTTATACAAGATGACAATGAGGTTCTGATCGGGTAAAACCTGCCTTGAAGTGACGCCATCATCGGTTCTGGATGCAAGGGTAGAGAAGTGTTTCTAGTTAATCTGAAAGTTACAGAATCTCTAATCCACTCTTGCATGCAACACACCACAAATAATGTAAAAACAACAAACAATCGAAAAAGAATAAAAAATAAACAAAACAAAGAAAAATAACCGCAAAGCCTTAGTCTAAGGTACCTGGACCTAGACGACTCCTAACTGGTCGATTCTTTGGGGGAGGTTGTTGCAGGAACTTGACCACAAGCTAATCGGCTAGGAAAGGACAAAACTCGGTGGGAGGTATCCGGGCGTGAGCCACGGGCCTTAATTACGCCAAACCACGGAGCTTTCGAGGCTTTGCCACTCAATCCACTTTCCTTAAACACCGATTTTGCAAGAGTATAGTTCTTGCAATTTTCACCCTCAGTTAATTTCTTAATGAGTCTGAGATGTCCCTAGGGCCAACATCTATCAATTTTTAGTTAAGGCTTGGGTTATGTGAGTGCACTTGGAGATGATTTTTGGGCTAAGGAAGGGTGATAAAATTCCCACCTTATCTTGTTTATTTGGGATTTTGCCCTTAATGTCAATTGTGCAAGTGTACAGTTTATTCAAACAAGGTAACACTCAAAGCGATAAATCAGTCTAAAATGTTGGTCCTATTCTATATGAATGCACACGTACCTTTTCTCCAGCACTCTTTAATAGAAATTGAAATAAATTGAAATAGACACGTGCCCTAAATGCAAGAGTCTAATCTAAATTTCAATTAAGCAACAAATGGATTTCTGTTGAGTTTATTACACATGTATAAGGTGAAGCATTCACGAAAACTAAAAAAGTTTTTAGAAAGCAATTTGAGCGGCTTTCAGCAACCCTGTAGAAGAGTTCATTAGTACTTCAATTGGAGAAACTCACTTTTACACGAACTTTCTGAGGGCAATTGAATCTTTGTGCAATGTCCTTGACCACCACTTTCGCTTCCTGTGATAGTGAGCTCCTTGGTACTACTCCTACACATAAGAACAAAGAAAAATCTTTAGTATTAAACAATAAAGCCGTTCCCTCCCGATAACGGTGTCAAAATTTGATTGGCAAAAAGCAAGCACAAAAATAGGTAAAGGAATGTGGGTTGATGTTACTGCTTTTGTGATTCTTCCGTAGTAGTAAGATGGCTCTACGGGTCGTATCCACAAGGAGGGAGAGCGATGAAATCTTGATGCGGCTTCGTTGTTCAAGAAAAGAGAAAGTTCTTTATTTCAAATAAAGAATTTGAAAATGAAAACAAGTTAGTTTTAAAGATTATTTTAGAATGATTTGGTGGTTTGTAAAAGTGATTTTTCTAGATGGTAAAAACGCATGGCTAACTTTCTACTAAGTGCTCCCACAAATCTCTAACTTCTTGAAGATGTGGCCTCACGATGGATCATAGGCAAGCAAAACCCTTTTGCATTGGAACTATTCACGTGAAAATCGAGTGAAAGTTCTTCCTTTAACTTTAGCTTTACACGACAACAACTTGGACATTCCCTTATCAAGATCCAATTGAAGGCGAGAATACGAGAAGACACAAGTGCACTAATAGTATCGGAAAAGTTAAAAGGAAAATCTCTAACTTAAAAAAGCAAGCAAAGTTTAAAATCTATAGAACATCAAAAACCCATTAAGCATGAAATATAAGAAAGCAAATACCTGTAAGCAAGTTAGAGTTAGAACCCTCTTCTTAAGATATCATAGCTCCTGTTTGCACAAGCCTTATTTGACACTATTGACTCATTTGGGTTTATCAATCAAGTTGTTAGAGATTAGTGGCTTAGTAGTTAGTTAGCTATGCAATGGAAGAGTTAGTTAGACATGGTAGTAAAGAAAACAACAAAAGAAAAGAAATAAAGAGAAAGGGAGTTACACTAAAACAAGAAAGTAAAAGCAAATAGAAAACACAAGTAAATGGAAAGAAAAAAGAGAAGTAATTACTTGTATTAGCTTGTTACCCTTCAAATACAACTCTTCACTCTCTCTCTCTCTCCTTCACTCTAACGGCTAAAACTAAAATTAGAAGAAGAAAGAAACAACAACTATAATCCCTAAGGGGGATTTTATAGGCATCAGGGGAAAGGGGCCAGGGGGACAACCCCAGGCCCAAAGCTCGGGCACGCCCGCGCTCGTACGACTGCAGAAACACAGCCCGAGCCGCGTTTCCATGGCCCTGCTAGGGCGGCGCGCGCCTGGCTTCGGGCAGCGTGTCGTCTTGTCGGTCCCCTATCAGGTGGATCTTCTGGTTTCTGGATTTGATGCCCTGGGCTAACAAAATCTCCTCTCTAAGGTCAATGGCTTCTTGGTAGGACTTTAATCACCCATTAAATTGTGATTTAGGGTCTTCTTCTTCATTTGCACACCATGGACCTAGGATCAAGTAAGCAAAGCTTTATTAGCAGAATTTTATATCAAATAAGTATGCGAATGTGATACAAATCATGCAAAATTATAGACAAATCACGCCCCCACACTTATCTTTTGCTCGTCCTGAGCAAAACAAAAATAAGAAAATTATTACACTACTTTCGCAGGTGACGCGATTGCACTGAGCATGTGCAACAAGCCTTTAAACCTCTAGGTTATCCCTAGAGGAGGAGTGTTTTCTCCTGAGGGTTTTCAGCAGATTGCACCCACAAAATTCAGTAAATGAAGAAAAATATTTCGTTGTTAGAAAATTTCTTTCAAGAAAAAGAACTTTCAATTATCTAAGTAAAAATCACCGAAGGATGTAAGAATTAGGTTCAACCCTCATAAGTCCTAAACTTTAGCCTTTATAAAAAAGAAATTAAGGTTTATCTTTAAATTTTGAAAGGATCTTGTACTTCTAACTCATTCTATTATTTGCTTTAGATCGATATGCATAATGTGTAAGTGTGATGTGCTTGAGATTTTTCAACTCAACTTTGAAAATCATTTAATTTTATTAATATTCATCTATTATTCTTGGTTCATTAGGCTTTCTACTTTACTCATGTAATACATATCAAACTGATGACTCCCAAACCAGATGGTTTTAGGGCACCAGGTGAAAAAGCACCCCTCAGTTCAAATATGCAAGTATAGTAGGCCACGAAATCAAGATTTACTTATATATTATATATATTTATTGTTGTTGTTTTTTTTTTGGCGTGAGTAATTATGGTTCTTGAGGCACAATTATCCAGCATTTTTTTCTTCCAAAGTTGTGTCTCTAAAGCCCAAGCATGTGTGTGTGATTCATGCATATTCTACTAAGGCTAAATAAAAGGTATAAGTTATTTTTCTTATCCTTCCCAACTCTAAGTCAAACCAATATTTCATTTTTATTTAAGCTAAAATAAAGATTCCTTAATAAGGTTCCCTTAATTCTTACAACATTTTGGTATTTTTATAAAGAGTATGAAAATTCTTTTTCATTCTTGAGATTTTTTTTAAAGTAAAAAGAAAAAGAAAAAGTGAAAGTGTTAGCACCCCCCCAACACCTATCTAATGCATTGTCCTCAATGAATGGCATGTAAATGCAAATGCCATAAATAGAGTGAAGAAATGATGTTACCGCCTTCATCAACTCGGGTCGGCCAACTGCGAATAGGCGAAAGAAATGTCAAAAAAATATAGAAGGGGTAAGCATATAAACAATAAGTAATTTTTTTTATTATTTTTTTTAGTTGCGGTGTGGATGGCTGTGGTTAGGTGTATGACAGGGCAAAAAGAGTCAGCTCACTATCAGCCTGTAATGCAGGCTCAGTGGTCAAAAAGGGCTTCAGTCTTTGCCCATTAACTTTGAATTCTGTGTCGTTCGTGGGATCGACAATAATCACAGCACCGTGTAAAAAAACGGTGCACACAATGAACAGTCCAGACCAATGAGTCTTTAGCTTACCCGCGAAAATGTGAAGCCTAGAGTTGTACAGCAGAACCTTGTCTCCCGGAGCAAAGTTTTCTCGATGTATGATCTGGACATGAAAAAGTTTAATCTTGCTTTTGGTAATCCGAGCATTCTCATAGGTTTCATTACGTATCTCCTCTAATTTTGAAATCTGCAGTCTCCTTAGCTCACCGGCCATACTCAGATCAAAATCAGTTGCTTAATGGCTCATAGGGCACGGTGTTCTAATTCGACTGGCAGATGATAGGCTTTTCCGAATATGATTCTATAAGGAGACATCCCCAGGACTGTCTTAAAAGCAGTGCGGTAAGCCCACAATGCATCGTTGAGTTTGACCGACCAATCCTTTCGGTTTTGTCTGACAGTCTTTTCCAAAATGAGCTTGATCTGTCGATTGGTGACTTCGACCTGTCCATTTGTTTAGGGATGATATGGAGGAGATAACTTGTGATTGATGGAATATTTCTACATCAGAGCTTCAAAAACTCTATTGCAGAAATGTGATCCATTATCACTAATTATCGCAGAGGGGGTGCCAAATCAGGAGAAGATGTTTTCTTTGAGAAATTTGACAACCACTTTGTTATCATTGGTCTTGGTTGGCACAGCTTCTACCCATTTAGAGACGTAATCGACAGCAACCAAAATGAACTAGTTACCGAAGGAATTAGTGAATGGTCCTATGAAGTCGATGCCCCACACATCAAAAATTTCAACTTTTAAGATCGGGTTCAGGGGCATCATGTCTCTTCTTGAAATTTTCCCAATCTTCTAATAATTTGCACATGTCTTGCCAAAGTAGAATGAGTCTTTGAACAAAGTGGGCTAGTAAAATCCCCTTTGTAAAACTTTCTCTGCAGTCTTGCGGGGACCAAAGTGTCCTCCGCATGCAAGTTCATGGCAAAAGCTTAGCACACTCCTCTGTTCTTCCTCTGGTATACATCATCGAATTATCTAGTCGGGACAATACTTAAAAAGATACGGCTCTTCCCAGAAGAAATATCATACTTGGGCAAAGAAACGACACTGGTCTTGCTTTGTCCAGTCAGTGGGTATTTGTCCAGTGGCTAGGTAATTGACTATGTTCGCAAGCCAGGGTTCCTGAAAAATGGCCAGGATGCACTCGTCTGGGAAATCCTTGTTGATCGGAGCTTGTATGATAGGTGCGTTTGGAATTCGTGATAGGTGATCAGCGACCACATTTTCTATACCTCGTTTATCCCAAATTTTTAGGTCAAATTCTTGAAACAAAAGGATCCACCGAATCAGTCAGGCTTTTGCTTCCTTCTTGGTCATGAGGTATTTTAGTGCCGAGTGATCCGTGAAAATCACCGTCTTCGAGCCTAACAAGTAGGATCAGAACTTTTCTAACGCAAAGACAACGGTCAAGAATTTCTTCTCAGTCGTTGTATAAATCTGTTGGGCATCATTCAAGGTCCTACTCGAGTAATAAATCACGTGCTGCCTATTGTTGATGCGTTGTCCTAGAACAGCGCCAATAGCAAAATCAGAGGCATCGCTATGATTTCAAACGGTTGTGCCTAATCAGGAGCAGAAATGATAGGCGTAGAAATAAGTTCTTGCTTAAGCTTCCCTCATGACTTGAAACATTCATCGTTAAAATCAAAGGGCACGTCCTTTGCGAGCAGGTTGGTTAAGGGCCTAGCGATCTTGTTAAAATCCTTAATGAACTATCGGTAGAATCCAGCATGCCCTAGAAAGGATCTAATATCCTTGATGCTTTTGGGTGGTGAAAGCTTAGCAATCACTTCTACTTTTGCCCTGTCCACTTCAATGCCCCTCCTAGAAATCTCATGGCCTAGGACAATCCCCTATCTCACCATGAAGTGATATTTCTCCCAGTTCAGAGTTAAATTTTTTTCTTTTCATCTTTGCAGAATAAACTAAGATGATGAAGACATTGTTCAAATGAATCTCCATAGATGGAGATGTCATCCATGAAAATCTCAAGAAAACGTTCTACCATGTCAGAGAACAGACTGAGCATGCACCGTTGGAATGTTGCACGAGTATTGCACAATCCAAAGGGCATGCGTCGATAACCGAAGGTTCTGAACGGGCAGGTGAACGTGATCTTTTCCTGGTCTTCTGCAGCAATGGGGATTTGATTGTATCCCGAGTACCCATCTAGGAAGCAATAGTACTCATATCCAGCTAAGCGTTCAAGCATTTGGTCGATGAAGGGTAGCGGGAAGTGGTCTTTACGGGTAGCTGTTTTCAACTTTCTATAGTCGATACAAATAGAAATCTTGGAAGGTAGTCTCGTTTGTACCAACTCTGTTTGCTCATTTTCAACCATCATAAAGCCAGCTTTCTTCGGGACCGCATGAACAGGGCTAACCCATTGGCTATCAGAAATGGGATAAATAATCCCATTATCTAATATTTTTAAAATTTTCGCTCTTACTATCTCTTGCATAAGTGGGTTAAGCCTGCGTTGTGGGTCCCTCTTGGGAGTCGCTTCATCGGTTAAATAGATTCTATGTTGAACTATGGCTGGACTTATCCCTTTGATATCCTTCAGTGTCCATCCAATGGCTTCCCTATGTCTCTCCAGAATAGACATGAAGCTGTCCTCTTGTTACTCAGCAAGTGGGATGCTATGATGACTGGCAAGGTTTCTTTTCCACCTAGGTAGGCGTACTTGAGGTGTTCAGGTAAGGCTTTTAGCTCTAGGGAAGGTGTTGCTTCATTGGAGGCACTATCCGAACTTTCAATCCTGTGATGCGGTACACTTGCGCTTGACGCCCAGTCTACTACCGAATCTATGATCTGGTCTACATTAAAATCTTCAGATTCCAGATCAAACTCTACCTCTATTTCTATCTCCATGCTTTCCTCATGCTCACTGGTCAGATTTTCAATAGAATTGACCTCAAAAGTCTGATCATTGATATCCCTGGGTTGTCTTCCAAGATTGAAGACAATGACTTCCTTCGTCATGTCTCCTAAGATCAATCGCATGGACCTGTTTCTATAGTTAATTATGGCATTGGTTGTAGCAAAGAATGGGCGCCTTAAGATGACCGGACTTTGAGACCTCAGATTTAACACAGGTTGGGTCTCAAGCACAATGAAGTCGACAGGGTAGATGAAATGCCCGACCCGGATAAGGACATCAGTGATTTACCCCTTGAGATTTTCACAGATCGGTCAACTAGCTGAATGGTGACTCGAGTTGGACTCAGCTCGCCCAACCCAAGTTGCTGGTATACTAAGAGAGGAAGCAAGTCGATACTTGCTCCCAGGTCAAGTTGTGCTCTGCAAATTTCTGTTTGTCCTATGGTGTAGGAAATTGTGGGACATCCAGGATCCTTGTATTTCATCAGAATGGGACCAGACAGATTTTCACTTATATTGGTTGCCAAGAACACTTTCTTGGGCACGTTTGTCTTTCTCTTCTTCGTACACATATCCTTATGAAATTTGGCATAAGCTGGGACTTGTTGGATAGCGTTAAGAAGAGACACATTCAATTTGACCTAGTTAAACATCTCAAGTATCTTCTCCATGTGAATATTCTTATTGTTGTTCTTAAGCCTATTGAGAGAGGCTTATGAACTTGTTCAACAACTTTGTTCTCGTCAGATCTTTGTGGAGCAGATTGGGAGGAACTAGCAGAGGTGGTGGCTGGATTTGGATCAATGTGGACTGAATTTTTCTGTAGGCTTAGGTCTAGTGTTGATATACCATAGGCCGGACTTGACCTTGTAACGGATATAGCTGTGATAAATCCTAGAATGAATATACATGTTGATTTGGAGGGTGATGGATCATTGAAAGAGGTCAGAGAACTATACAATGTGAAGTGATTTTCAGTCATATTGTTTGGTGACATATCTTGATGATAACGAGTGTAATATCTACCATTTCGTGCATTTTAGAAAATTGTTATAAAGCCTTGAGCATACACACAGGCAGTTATATTAGTCGACTTACCCTTCTTTTAGTCGACTAATACTCCTGTTAGTCGACTTACCATAGTCCTCTAGTCGACTTAGTGACTATTCAGAAAAGTTATCGACTCTCTGTTTGTTGACTGTAAGCAGTATAGTCGACTTGCACCTACTATAGTCGACTATTACTCCTATACTAGTCGACTTATCATAGCCTTAGTTGATTAGGTGTCTGTTCAAAAAGTTATGTACTCTCTATTACTGACTATTACTTTTATTAGTTGACTTACCCCTCCTATTAGTCGACTTACACTTTTTATAGTCGACTTATCCCTTTTTTTAGTCGACTAACCCAGTCCAAAACCCTCTATACTAGTCGACTTCCTCCTATCCTAGTCGATTAACTCTAGTTCTGACTGTTATTCTTAGATTTCTTAGGATTGAGAACTTTACCCCTTAGTTATGATCTTGGTTATAGTTGGATGAATATGGCTTTGAGGAATAGGTATTGATTGAATAGACCTGACCTGATAGATCTTAGATATATATCTGATATGTTACTTGACTTTGAGATCATGTGATTGACCTTGATAGAGTGAGAGTATATGATAATCTTGATCGAATTGAAATATAAGGATTTGATTATATGTATCAGCACATGTAGTATTTCAGTTATTGAGATTTGGATATATCGGTGATCTTGTACTTCAGAGTTATTAGATAGCAGTTATCAGTTTATCAGTTATTGGTGAGATTATTTGTTAGTGACCATATGATGTATTTCAGAGTTTATAGTAGTTGTCAGGTATTTGTATCAGTTACCAGTTATTAGTGATACTTTTGTGTTAGTTGCTATATATTCAGTATCTTATTTCAGATGTCAGATATTAGTTGTCAGCTACTCAGTAGTCAGATATTAGTAGTCAGTTATCAGTTGTCAGATTATCAGCTAGTATTGACATCTGTAGTTGTTGGAGATATCAGTTACTATTACATATTAAATCACATTGATTGCTTATTAAAAAAGATATCATAACCCGAGGAACAAGGGTAATTGCCTGATGATGCATGTCGTGTATTTTGGAAGGACTTATTATGGTACCTAGTTGTGGATTCCAAGCATGGGGAGCTAAGGTAGTACTGGCTACCTATTCAGTTGTCAGTTGTAAGGGCTATGCTCGAATTACGGCACCACACTAGTTGTCTTTTCGTGTGGGGCTGTGGTATTCAGATATTAAAACCTTGCGGCTTGTCCTGTTTCAGCGCCAGGGGTATTAGACCGGGGTACTGGGCATGCAAGGTACTCTTTCAAAACACATGCACTACATTAGCAGGCAGTTAAAACAACGATAACATTGATTGATATGTGGGAAAACGGCTGTGGTATGGGACACAGCTAAGTACTATATTAGTTAGGTTAATAATAACAAACCAGATTAGTGGCATATGCTAGGTTACACAACTTGACATCAGTTATTTGTTTACAGTTGTAATAGAGGTCTTTTATCTACATACATGTTGTTATTGAGTTATCCTTCAGTTCAGCTGTTTATCATATTATTTAGTTATCTTCAGCCTGCAGTTTATCTTATTATTATTTTGTACATATTGTTTATATGCACGAGCTCTCCCCTTTACACACACACTCACCAGGTCGCTTTCTGACGACCCTAGATTTGTACGTCCAGATATTGGACACTTTGATTCTATTGTTCAGGTGTTGGATGAGACCATACATATTACGAGGAGCTGGCCTTCTCCCTATTTGATTCCGTTATTCTCATCTCTCTTGTCTTCTTGTTATTTTCTTGTTCTCGATATATCAGATTCATTCGTTATTCCAGTTCTTGATTCATATGATATCATGCGTGGATGCTTATACGTGATATTGCAGTAATCATGATTTATTACAGTTTAGATTTATAGCTTATTTTGAGTTACTTAAAGCTTAGCGCGTATACGTGAGGTATTTTTCTTCCGTATATGCGTCGCTGACTCTCGTCGCGTCTCCGCTCCAGCGTATTTTGGGAAGCGGGGCGTAACAAGAAGTATTCAAATTACTTTAGGATTGCAATTAAATTTGCAAATTCACAACCAAAAAAGTTAAAGATTGTTGTGAGGACAGCGATCAAGGCTAAATTCATTATATGAATCTTGTGTCTGCGACCATGGTTGCAATCTCAATACAAACGTAATAATTATTTTCAGTGAGGATTGAGAACAACAAATCAATGACATAAATAATACATATATCTGAAAAACAAATAACCTCTAGCTCATATTCAAACTTCTCTTTCTGGTTGCATTTGTTTTGTTCGTTAATGAAGTTACAGTTGAAGAGACATGATTCATATTCAGTTGGATGGAAAGTGGGAGGGGCTGGCAGTGAGGTGTGGTGGCCGGATATGAATTATGATTGGGGCTTGACATCAAAAATGACAAGACAAGAGAGATCTGATACATGTTTATAAAAGATTACCCAGCAGGGTCTTTTAGTAATTTTAGTCATTTCTAAAAGCAGGGGCCCTATAAAAATTATCTAGCTCTATGGCACATTAATACGTCACCCCCGGTTGAGAGACTCTCTCAGCTGGCAGCTGATATAAATTTTTCTCTGTGTGTGTGTATAAAGAGAGATAGACTTGTGTCATTCTGGAAGGATTAGAGCCCAAATCCTTCCCACTCAAATACCAACTTCCGACATTCAAATACAAGATTCACTCCGTTGAAGTTAATCTATATTATTTAGAGTAACTAAAAATAAAAAATCAAGTATTTTGAATACTTTTCACCATCCATCAAGGGACACAAAATGGAATGCTGAAAGTAGTGAGTTGGTTAGATCAATGCCATTGGACGTATAAATTCTTAATCTAGCCATTTGATTATGATCTAGATATTTAAAAGCCTCTACAAACCAATTTTTATTAGATTTCAAATATTCTACACTGTTAAACTAACTAACTCACTATTTACGCCGTTCATTTTTCTCCTACTTGATGCATGGGCAAAAAGTATTCAAAACTCTTGATTTTTGATTTAAACATACTTGAAATAATATAGATCAATTTCGGCGGAGTGGAACTTGTATTCGAATGTTGGATGTTGGCATTTGAGTGGGAAGGATTCGGCCTCGAATCCTTCTAGAATGATACAAGTCTCCCTCTCTCTCTCTCTACAAATATATATATATATATATATATATATATATATATATATATATATATATATATATATATATATATATATATATATATATATATATATATATATATGAGATAAACTTGTGTCCTTCCAAAAGGATTTGAGCCCGAATCCTTCCCACTCAAATTCAACCCTCCAACATTCGAATACAAGATCCACTCTGTTAAAGTTGATTTATATTATTTCAAGTATTTATAAACTAAAAATTAAGTGCTTTGAATACTCTTTGCCTTTCCATCAAGTAGTGCAAAATGGACGGCCGAAAGTAGTGAGTTGGTTAGATCTATTTCTTTAGACATACAAATTCTCAATCCGGTGATTTGATTATGATCTAAAACATTTAAAAACCCTAAAAACCAATTTTTGTTACATTTCAGATTTTCTGCACTGTTACTCTAACTAACTCACAATTTAGCCTGTCCGTTTTTCCCCTACTTGATATATGGCAAAAAGTATTCAAAATACTTAATTTTATTTTTTGTAGATTCTTGAAATAATATAGATCAACTTCAAAAAAGTGGAGCTTATATTAGAATGTCGGATATTAGTATTTGAGTGGGAAGGATTCGGCCTCGAATCCTTCCGGAATGACACAAGTATATCTCAATATGAGATAGACTTGTGTTCTTTTAAAAGGATTTGAGCCTAAATACGTCCCACTCAAATTCAACTCTTCGATATTCGAATACAAGATCCACTCCGTTGAAGTTGATCTGTATTATTTCAAGTATCTATAAACCAAAAATGAAGTATCTTGAATACTTTTTGCCCATCCATCAAGCGGCGCAAAATGGACAGCCGAAAGTAGGTTTTAAATGTCGGATATTAGTATTTAAATTCTCAATCTGGCAATTTTATCAAGATCTAAACAATTAAATACCCTCCAAAACTTCTTGGGTTTTAAATGTTATACACCGTTAAACTAACAAACTTACTATTTAGGTCGTCCGTTTTTTTTCCTACTTAATGCATAGGCAAAAAGTATTTAAAGTACTTAATTTTTATTTTATAGATACTTGAATAATATAGATAAACTTCAACATAGTGATCTTGTATTCGGATGATGTATGGTTGTATTTGAGTGGGAAGGATTCGGGATCAAATCCTTCCGGAATTACACAAGTTTATATATATAATATATATATATATATGTATATATATATATATATATATATATGTATATATATATATATATATATATGTATATATATATATATGTATATATATATATATGTATATATGTATATATGTATATATATATATATATGTATACATATATATATGTATATATGTATATATGTATATATATATATATACATATATATATATATGTATATATGTATATATGTATACATATATATATATATATGTGTATACATATATATATATATATATATATATGTATATATATATATATATATATGTATATATATATATGTATATATATATATGTATACACATATATATATATATATATATATATGTCTATATATATATATATATATATATATATATACTATATATATAGGAAAATATTCGAGTGAGAACGGTTCTCATTGAGCTTTGTGCAAACTCCAAGACCGCCCACCTCATGGGTGATCCGAACCGTTCATGTTGATCTACATATTTTAATTAGGTTACAAATGAAAAATCACGTGATTTCGAGTGTTTTTATCCATATATCAAATGACATCTTTATTTTACATTTAAGGTAAAAAAATTATAACCACTTAAGGCATGAGTAAAAAGGCTCACGCTCACGCACGCTTTGACTGCATGTAAGGACTAAGGACATTAAGTCTCTAGTTAAGAAATACAATATGTCAACTGTAATCCCCCGGGCCACAGATGTACGTGTTACCGTATCAGTATTTGATACAGTGTACAAATTTAATTTGACCTTTCTTATAGTCAAATTTAACTAATTTTAGCTCCAAGTATCATTTTCTAATATTTTAAAATTTTCAGAATTTTCTTAAATTTTTCTTGATTATTTCAGAAAATATCTGAATTCGGTGTCGACCGATACTGGTAATCGACTCTATGATTTTTAATTCACAAACGGAGTTGAATTTTAAGAACCTATTTTCAAATTATTCTTTAAAATCATATTCTCAACTTTAGCATATTTTGAAGATTTTTCGGAATTAACTGAAAATCCGGTTAAACCGGTGTCGATCGTTATCACCGACCGATTTTAGAATTTTAATTTGCAAATTAGAGTGAATTTCTTGAATCCAATTTCACATTATTCCTCTGGATAATATTTTTTATTATATAGAATTTTTGAAAATCGTTCGAAACTAGTCAAATTTCACCCAATAAAATAATATTATAAAATTCATTTTTCTATTTCTTCTTCCCTTTCTCTTTCTTCACTTATTTGGATTTTTCTCCGTACTTCATCCATCATCTCAACCCACCGCCTATCTCCCCCTTAAAAACTCACTCTGTTATTCTTTTTCTCTTCCCCTAACTCTCTCTCTTTCTCTCTCAATCTCTCTCTAACTCTCTATATCTCTCTCACACTCCTTATCGTCTCTCTCTCCCTCACTATCTTTCTCTGTTCTGGGGGGGCCAGACCCACCGATGTCATCGCCGATAGGCCCGCACGCCACCCCCTGGCCACCAGCCCAGCCTCTACGCAACCCCCTCTCTCTTCTCTTTCAAGCTCTCTCTCTCTCTCTCTCTTCTCTCTATTTTCTCTTCTTTCTTTCTCTCTTTCTTTTTCTGCTTCTTCTTTCCCCTTTCCTCTGGATAACCAGCCAGCACCACCTGGCTACCGACACCGACTGTCGGCAGGCCCAGGTCACTGTCGCAGTTGTCGAGCCACTCTTTCCTCTTCTTTCTCCTTTCTCTTTTTCTTCTCTTTTCTCTTCCCTTTTCTCTCTCTCCCTATTTCTTTCTCCTTTTCTTTCTCCCATCGTCGCTGGCCGGCCGATGAGATCGCCGCCAATTGGCCAGTCGTGGCCGCGCCGTCGCTCGCCAGCGGCCTCTGGCCACCACCTGCTACTCTCTATTGTTCTCTCTCTTTCTCTCTCTATTGGATTCAAATCCAAATCCAAACCCATTAAAAACTCAAACCCAATAACCCGCTCCAATAACCCATTAACCCAAAACTTTTAACCCATCATTTAAATTATTGGGTCGGGTTTTTGGTTCTTAACAAACCCCGTTAGCAACCTAAACCCACATCCAATATAGAGAAAGGTAAAATTGCAAAAAATACCCATGGTAATTTATAACATTTGCATTTTTGACATATTTATTACATATTTAACTTATTTAGTTGATTTTAGCATTCGAGCTATATTAGGAGCATTCAGACTCCGAATTGGACGATTTTGGTGCCGTTGCGATCATAGAAAGACGAACAACATCTCTATAATAGCTATATGAGTGTTTTTTCTATAAATTATATTTTTTATTATGTTGTATGAAACTAATTATTTAATTTAAATAAAATATGATTATCAATAAATCACTGTAATTAGAATAGACATAATTGTTCTTTAGACATAATCAATAAAATAATAATTTATTTGTTTCTTGATTTACTATAAAATATAGATGAATTATCTAAATATCGAGTATATATTAGATGGTGTTTTAAAGAAACTCGTTATTATTAAGTTAATAATTTTAATAAGTAAATTAATAAATAAATTGATAATTGAAACAGATAATTATATATAATAATTTTGTTATATTAATTATATTAAGATTATTGTAATTATTATTACAACTATGGATATCTGACACACGATTATATTAGTGATATTATCATGTTTGGCCACCGTTACCGGACTCACACTGGACATTATTATTTATACATTTTGATATCTCTTTTACATGGATTACATTTATTGCTTATTCATATACACCTTTTACATGGATACTCTGTTACACTAAGCACTATCATTCATGTACTTGTAGAACCGTGACATGAATATACTATAACACTGGACACTGTCATTTCATGTACAAGTATTAACGTTATACATACTGTTACACATGACACTATTATTTTATATTCATGTACTACTAATACACGGATATGCTATTCTACTACATACCGTCATTTCATATATTTGTATCATTGCTACATGGATACTTTGTACACAGTTATTTCATGTTATTCCATTACTATTATGTAGATTCACCGGTATACATGCGTTGATTATTTCTGTATTCCTTTTGCATGGATCACCGCTACATTACATGGATTATTGTTATATGGATATTCATGTATTCTCATTACATGACTGTTTCTCGTTACTGATACTGATATATATTATTATTGGATATGTTAGCTATTGATATCCTATGTGTGGTGGGGGCTACCTCTCAAATCTCAGAGCTCCTGTTTCCTGTTTTCTATTATCTTGTTTAATGATATCAATATAGCTCATGTCTAGTTATCATATTCATATATCACGCATTGTTATTGTTCCTGATGTACTATGTGTTTTAAACATATTAAATATAACATGGGTTGAGAAAGACTTGACGATTGTCTAGGTCTTATCGGGTAGATGTCTGGATCCATTATAGTCCACTGAAGGGGACAGTGTAGTGCTGGCTACTATCTATTATAGCTCATCGAGTTCCGATTTCCCGTTACTTATTTAGCCTTAGCGGGATGGCCGTGGTCTCAGCAGCCAGGGGTCTGTTTAAGGTTGTGATCTCGGGTATGTGCGGAGTACACCTAGCTTACTAGAGCTCCTTGACCATTGGGTTTCTAATTAACATAATAAAACAGTATAAATAATTGATTGCTAAAATAAAGAAACAATCAATGAGTTAAGAATATACCGTGTAGCTTGTGGCTAACGGGTCGTGTCCACAAGGAGGGATACGATGGAAGCTTTTCGGTGAATCGTTTAGAAACAAGGAGTTGTGTTCGTTTTTTATGAAAAAGGGAATGGGATGAATGAAAGAAAATTTGCAACTTTTAGAAAAGATTTGTTTGTAATAATAAAGAAAGTTTGGGCTCACTATCTAACTACTCAATTGTTCATTCTTCTCTTAAAATGTTAAGTCCCTCAAGTGATCATTTACAAAACTTAAAGTTGATTTTTAGAAAGCTTTAAGTAAAGCACATAAGACAGTTAGAAGAGTGAGTCTTTTTCTTCAAGAAATCGTTAGAATCGATTATTAAAACATCAAGCGCGAAGAAGCAGGAATGAATAAAAATGATTCAAGACATGTTCGTGAAAGAGTTGTGAATTCAACCATCCATACCCATCCTCATGTGCCTTCAAGAACACTTTCAAAAAGAAAGGCTTTTAAGTGAGGCATGCATATGAGTCATCGGGTCTTTTTCTTTTAAAAACAGAAGAGAAGAAGAACAAGAGAGAGTTATGATAGCTAGCCCAGAAAAATGTTTAGTGATCTATAAAAAACAATGAAGACAACATAAACATTATGCAAACCATACCGTACTGCAAGTGGAAGAAAACTTGGCTCGACTTTTTTATTGCTGTCACTTCAATCTTCAAGTACAAGCTCTCAGTCCTCTCTCTCACAAATTTTAATACTGGACTACAAATTAAAAAGCAAGATTACAACTTTTGTTCTAGATAACAAAGAGCCTAACCCTAAGAAAATAAATACAAAAATTATCCTAGTCTTCGCTGCATTTTTCCCTGCTGAAACCAGTTTTTATAGGCAAAAACCTAAAGGATAGGATCCCAGAAAGATTGAGGGAGCAAATGCTCCCCCAACAGATTTGGTTTGGCCACGGAAACGCGGCAAGGGCCGCGTTTCCACGGCCCTGGTGTGGCCAAGTGGCCACACCCAAAGGGAGGAGGTTGCTGGTTTTCTGTTTAGCTCGTATCTGCTGCTGGTTTTCTGATTTCTGCTCCAAACTGTTGATGAAACAGCCTTGATTCTGTGGCTTTAAACGCTCGATTCAGGGAGGATTTTCTCAACCTCTTGATATGCCAAGATTTAGCCCTAATTTCTTCACTTCGAATTTATTCTGAATTAATTCAGAATTTGGTGGGCTTTTGGGCTTGTTTCTCTTTTCTTTCTTTGAGCATTTGGGCCTACATTTAGCAAAGAAAAAGACAACTTATTAATAGAATTTATTAGCTAACAAGTGTGGTAAAGTAACAATATAAATGCAATGTATGTGACAAATCACACTCCCACACTTATCTTTTGCTCGCCCTCGAGCAAAACATCAGACTAACTCGAATCAATTATTAGACCACTTTCACAGGTCACTCGATTGCACTGAGCATGTGCAACAAGCTGTTAAACCTCTAGGTTACCCCTAGAGGACGAGTTTTGTCTCGTGAGGGTTTTCAGCGGATTACACCCACAAAATCCAAAAAGAAAGAAAAAATTAGTATTTTCAAAAAGCAAAAAAAAAAATTTTTTTTAAGGAGAAAATATTTGAAGTATATTTGTGAGAGTTTAAGTAATATATAAGTTATAGGAATATCAAAATTTTCATTCCTAAACTTAGTCTCTATTCAAAAACATGTCATCAATTAAAGTAAGGAGTCAAATTGTACTTCTCATCTAGTCTGTTAATTTATCCTGAGTCGTATGCACCATCGTGACTGTGAAGTTTACAAAGGGTTCTTCAACATTAACTCCTATGCCTTATATTTATTTATTTTTGGTGAAATTTATTCCTCAATTTCATTAAGCTTTCTAATCTGCCCATGTAACGAGCATTCAGTCAGTGACACCCAAACCGGACAGTTTTAGGGCACCAGGTGAGAAAACACCCCTAAGGACTAAAACACTCGAGCAGATAAGGCCACGAAATCAAGGTTTTTATTTATACGATGTACCCCTTTTAGGCGTGAATACTTATGCTTCATGAGGCATAAATACCCAGCTTAATCAGAGGATACACATTTTTTTTCAAACTCATCTATTATCTTTTGCATAAATACTAAGGCTTGCTTAGGCCAAAGCACCTAGCTAATCAATAATTAGACTTTTTTTTTCATATTTTTTATAAGGCATAAGAGTCTCTGTTTTTAAACCCTAAGTGTGTAAGTGTATTTTGTGTGCATATGTCATCAAGGTAAATATCAAGACTAAATTACTTTCACAATTTTCTTCCTGACCCTAAAAATCAAACAAGTTATCTTATTTTGACCAAGTGTAAGAAATCCTAATTATGATTCTCCTATTCCTTAAAATTGACTTAAATTCTTACAAAAAATATATCAAAATATTGTCTACCCTTTTCAAAAAGTTTTTTTTTAATATATCCATTTTTTTCTTTTTTTTCAGTCATGTTAGAACCCTCCCCCACACTTATCTCATGCATTGTCCCAATGTATGAAAGAAATGTATAAGTGCATGAAATAAAATGGAAAGGAGGAAAGTTACCGATACACTTGGTCAAAAAGACCCATTGCCGTTTCATTTACCGGCACCGATTCCAAGAAAGGTTTAAGGCGTTGACCATTTACCTTAAAGTCATTTCCATTCTTGGGGTCACTGATCTCAACTGCACCATGTGGAAACACGATTTTTACAACGAATGGCCCTGTCCATCTCGATTTCAATTTTCCTGGAAAAAGATGAAGCCTAGAATTGTAGAGTAAGACTTTTTGTCCAGGACAAAGGTTTTTCTTATGATGTGCTTGTCATGAAAAATCTTCACTCTATCTTTAGTGATCCTAGCATTTTCATAGGCCTCATTTCTCAATTCCTCTAATTCGAAAATTTGTAATTTTCGAAGGTCACCGGCCTTAGTCAAGTCGAAATTCAATTGCTTGATTGCCCATAAGGCTCGGTGCTCTAACTCAACGGGCAAGTGACAAGGTTTGCCATAGACTAACCTATAGGGAGACATTCCTAGAATCGTCTTGAAGGCGGTCCTGTAGGCCCATAGAGCATCTACAAGTTTGATGGACCAATCCTTCCGGTTTTGGTTCACAGTTTTCTCCAATATAAGCTTGACTTGTCTATTTGAAACCTCAACTTGCCCATTGGTTTGAGGATGATAAGGTGCGGACAACTTGTGAGTTATGGCATACTTTCGCATAAGGGCTTCAAAAGATCTATTGCAAAAGTGAGTGTCATTATCACTGATGATAGCACGAGGGGTTCCGAAGCGGGGAAAAATGTTCTCTTTCAAAAACTTTATGACAACTTTGTTATCATTAGTTTTACAAGGAATGGCTTCTACCCACTTGGACACGCAATCCACAGCAACCAATATGTATTGGTTCCAAATGAATTAGCAAATGGACACATAAAGTCGATGCCCCAAACATCAAGAGTTCTATTTCTAGAATTGGGTTGAGGGGCATCATATTTCGGTGTGAGATCCTTCCTACCATTTGGCATCTAGGGCACGTCTTGCAAAATTCATAAGCATCCTTGAACAGAGTGGGCCAATAAAACCCACTTTGTAGCACCTTTTAGCAGTCTTGCGGGGACCAAAGTGTCCACCGCATGCAAGTTCGTGACAGAAGGATAGAACACTCTTAACCTCCTCATCGGGAATGCATCTCCTAATAATTTGGTCAGAACAGTACTTGAAAAGGTACGGTTCCTCCCAAAAGAAATACCGGACTTGGGACAAGAACCGGTACACATCGTTTTTGGACCAATGAGACGGAGTTAAAAAACACCTAGAGGGGGGGTGAATAGGTGTAAGTGCTAATCTAGTGAACTAAATGTGCTAAATGCGGAAGCAAATGCAAATTTTTGCAACACACTTAATACAACTCACAAGTGTAGCCGAATTCCCCGTGAAGGGCTCTGAACTAACTCCTCTTGATTCCCCTTGAATGGGTTGAGGTGCTATGTGAAGCTCTTGTGGTTAAGTACAAGTGAGGCACACACAAACAACCAAGCATACACAAGATATAGCAATATGAAATATGCAAGGAATAAAGCAAGCAATGTATGATATGAATAATGAATGATGCTTTGCACAAATAAACAAGAGAGAGAGTTAGAAAGACAAGTAGATCAAACGCTAACAACAAGATATGTTTCGAGGTTTGAGCACCTTGCTCTACATCCCCGCCTACACCACCGTGTAGGATTTCCAATCCACTATCACGTCCACCGAGGACTCCCACCGAGGGAACCTTCACCGAGAAGGATTTGTTACAACACAAGGAGTACCGAACTCCTCTCTCAAATACCGCCTCACAACCGAGGGGTAGGCCCGTAGCCAAACAACCAACGCCTCTACCGAAGAGGGTTACAAACCAAACTCCACCTCTTACTAGAGGGAGTAAACCAATCACCCGATCACCTCTACCAAAGAGGGATACACAAAGAACAAGGGTGTTTACAACAAGTGGTTTCTTTCAACCACAAACCAATCTTCTTTCTTTTCTCTTTTTCCACAAAACAAGGATCCTAAATGGATTAGGATAGAAGATAGCTCAAGTGTGGAATCAAGGTGTTTTGGAAACAAGCAACAAAGAAAAACTTCTTGGGAAATCTCTTGTAAATGATAGAAAATGAAAACCAATACAATCTCCCAAAAACCTAGTTCTCTTTGATTTTCCAAAAACCCAAAACAAATAAGATTGGAAGTTTAAAGCCCAAAAACACTTTTGAAAACTTGTTTTAAACTCAGGAAAACTGAGAATTTTTCTCTTGTAAAAACCTTGGCTAAAACCCCAAGAGTTGGGGTATATATAGCCCAAACAGAAAACTAGCCATTAGGCTGATGTGGCAGCCTGACAGGCTAACGGTCGATCGGCCCGGTCGACCGCCAACGGTCAGAAATGTGACCGTTGGGCAACCACGATCGACCGGCACGGTCGACCCAAACAAACAGAGAGCTCTGCTCTCAGACCCGGTCGACCCTGACGGTCGACCGTCCAAAGTCTACCAAACGTGCACAGATCTGTGCACGTCGGTCGACCGGCCCGGTCGACTGACCTCATCCCAAGTCGACTAGGTCAGTTGACTAGTCGACTGGTTGAAGCCTGAAACAGAAATCTGGGTCAGAAAAATAGTTTAAAATATTTTGAAAAATCTTTTAAGTCTTCTAAAAATCCAAAAAACTTGTTTTAACATTTTATATTGAAACACAAACAAGTGATAAAAATTTCAAGACATATATCAATCATATCAATTCATTTTTGAGTCTTGCAAATTTTATCAAAACCAGCACTTGTATTTTTATCAAACTTAATTTTTCAATACATGAATAGGGAATTCAAAATAAGTTTGTATAAGTCATTTAAGCATGTATGTATAACTAGAATACATCTACTATACATATAAACTATGTAAACTTGTTTTGATCAATCTATTCATGAAAACCAAAAACCAAACATAAAACGTGTGTGTTATTGTGCACTTGAGCATATCAACTATACTAAGCTTTACAATATGGATCTAAACACACTAAACTAAAATAGGATACCTAAGTGTTCTTGACGATCTTCATCTTCAAGTAGACCCGATCCAAAACTCCATCCATGGGCTAGGCAATGTGTGATCTTGAAGCTTAAGCCCTGGAATCACCATGAATAGCTTCTAAACTCCTTGTTGAAGCTAATCACCAACTAATATCTTGGTTAATGATCTGAAACTTAAACAACACAAGATTATTAGTAAACATAACTACATGAGTTAATCATCATCAAAACTAGGGTGGAAGGCCTTTGGGCCAACAATCTCCCCCTTTTTGATGATGACAAAACTCATGGAGTTATATATGCATGGATTAAAGTTAAGCTTCAAAGAAGCTCCCCCTTAACTCATGCATAAACAAATAAACAAAAGATATGCAATGAATGTATATAAACATGCATGCATCAACATGCATAAAACACATAAACATATTCTAGAAGCTCTAGATACCAATTAAATTAATAAAACATTAACAAAAACACTAGATGCTCTAGAAATCAATAAAACTTAATATATGCAAAAACATAAGTATGCATATATAAACTAAAATCTTTCTCCCCTTTTTGTCAATCATCAACAAAGGGGTAAACAATCAAAACAATAAAATGAGGGGTAAAAATCTTTCTCCTCCTTTTTATCAATCAAAACAATAAAAAGTAATGTTCTCCCCTTTTTGTCTAAAAACAAAAACAAGGTCAGTAAGGGGTGACAATCAATTAGGATATCAATTGAAAATATGTCAATGAAGCATCTTGATACAATTGAAAGTAAACAAAGATCAATAAATGTTATATGCTATATATATTCATGAAGAGAAAGACGCTAAGTTAGCTTCCCTACACATATGCATTACATGAAGGAGGGATGTTAAGCCCTAATTCACATAACCCACATTATGTAATGCATAAGAGGAGATGTGAAGCTCCCCCTACACACGTGTACCACATAAAGAAGAGATGTTAAGCTCCTCAATACAAGATACACTCAACATGAATCTATATGTAGAAGAGATGTTAAGCTCTCCTTGCATATAGTCAATACAAATCAAAACTTTTGTATTTTACTTTAAACAAAAATTTTTAGATACCAATTTAAAACACAAGACATCTTGATATCAAAAGATAGTACATTTTTTTTAAGAATATGATATCAATTTAAACTTTTTATATTCTATCATAAAGTACGGGAGTGGAAATACAAATACCAATTGAAATATGAAAATCGAATTTTCTCCCGCTTTATGAAATACCAACAAAAACTATGCGTAGGCTTGAAATAAGATACCAATTGAAAACTAAATCAATTGAAATAAAGTTGAAGCTCAAGCTCTAGCATAAACAAAATTTGTGCTCAAGATATATAATAGCACAAATAAAACAAGTATATGTGTATGAAATAAAATGAGTACCAATCACCAATAGATGATACCAATTGAAAATATACATACACAATAAACATATAAGTATACAAAAAGATCAAAATGATACCAATTGAAAGAGTTCAATGATACCAATTGACATAACAGTAAGTTCAAGTGTATACATCATATTACTATACCTCCCAATCATGGTTCAAGTTTTAAATGATTTTCACTTTAAGGCATACATGAACATGATCTCCCATCCATCCTCCCATAGATGGTAGGGGTTTTCAAAAATAGATTTGAAAATAGGCTTAGTTTGAAAAACTCTACCATATGAAGAATACCGTAACTAGTTAAATGGAAAATCTTTTAAACTAGTACGAAATCCTTCAAGCAAGGAATAGACTAAAAATAATTTTCATAAAACACATGTAAATCACATAGCACTTAAACACACTCAATATTCAATAAAGTCCATACATACTCATGAAAACATACTCATGAGAAATATTTTAAAAATGGTGAGTGTACAAGTAATGTGTGACATGGCATTATGAAATTTCCAATTAAGCTCAAAATTTCTTGAAACAAGAAAACATGAAAATCATCAAAACTATTTAATCTTCAAGGTATATGTATGTCCTATACAAATTAAAGTATACATACATATTCAAACACAACGAGTCCACAAATATATATGCATGAAGGCACGTGGCTCAAAAGGATAAACATGTATATCTAATAGTTTGGACAAGATAGACATATACATGAAGTTAAACAATTAAACACAAAATCAAGAGAATCTTCACCAAAAAAAATTTCATTTCAAGGTATATGTATGAATTGTCAACACAATAAGTATACATACATATCCCTAAACATAATTGAGTCCATATATAGATTTGCATGAGAGGCAAATGACTCAAGGGGTATACATGTATATCTTAAAGTTTGGCAATACAAACATATACATGAAGTGAAACACACAATCATAAAACAAATCCAAAAATAGGAATACAAGTTTAAAATGCATGAATCATCAAAACTAGATTATACTAACACATCTAATGGGTTCAAATAAGCAATCAAGCCCAAACATATATAGATTTATTTGTGGCCCACTATATGCACAAGTATACATCCTAGTCTTAATGAAACCTAACATTTAAACATATATTCAAATCACTAAGCATAAAACGGGATATAAATCAACATGAGAATCATAAACATGATTATTATGAATATCCACATGTTATTAGATTTATGATGTACATGATAGCTAGTCAAATACGAGAACACAAAGTAATAATACATATTAAACATGGGTGTCTCAAATACTATACATGTATGTCAAGAATCTAATTAACATGGCATTTTCATACTAATCACTAAAACAATGAAACATGCTATAAACAATGAATATGAAAACAATAAATAGGAGTTAGGAATCGTTACCAAAACCTAGAAGGCAACTCTCCTTGTCTCCAAAACATGGTGGTCATCTCCACCAAATATCCCTTGAAAGTGATGCATCCAATTGATTTCCTTTAAGTACGGAACGCATCCACTCTAAGGTACCATCACTCTCACGTCATGTGAGAGCCCACACCTAAATCAAATAAAGGAGGGGTGGTCTTTGGTACCCATACTCTTTTGGGTCCATGGGGGTTAGTACCTTCTCTAACCCAAATAAACTTCTTTGCTAAATTTACATTATGTAATCTATCAAAACAAAATTTAGCAAGGTGGCCCTTACTTCCACAATGTGTACAAGCGTACACATGAGCATACATAGTGTGATGGTGTCCGTGAGGAGCATGTGTATGCCGTGGAGGGTGTGCATGCATAAAGGATGGAACTTGTTTCTTCCGAACCAAGGATTCCAAGCGTGTATGGTTCATGGCACATTGGCTCATAGTGGAGCCCAAACAATCTACTCTCTTCTTTAACATACAAATATCATCATTAATCTTAGAAGAAGAGGTACATGCATTAGGTAGACTAGATGAAGAAGCTACACTAGCATGACAAACAAGTACATCCATCTTATTTTGCAAAACAATATTTTTCTTTAAACAAACATTTAAATCATTTGAAACTGAAATAATCTTATTTTTCAAAGCAACATTCCCTTTTAAAACAAAATCAATTTTTGAAGACAAATTTTCATTTTTCTTCAAAATAGTATGGCAATCATTTTTAAATTTTAAAAACTCATCTTCTTTAAGTGCAAGTTCTAATTGAGATCTCAATGAATCCCTTTCATTATAGACCTCAACCTTCTCTTGCAAAACATTGTTAAGTTTAGAAGACAATTTTTCATTTTCTTTAGTTAAAGCAAAAGTCTTCTTTTTCAACAAATTATATTTTTCAATTAATTTTTCACACACAATAGATAGTTCTTCATTTAAGGCATGGGGATCAACAAAATCATTTGAAGAACTAGAACAATCATTACTATCTAGTTGAGTTTTCGATTGTACCTCAAGGGAGTCATTCCCTTGGAACATTAAGCATTGAGAGTCGGATTCTCCACTAGACTCCTCTTCTTGTTGGATTTGCAATTGAAGCTTGGAGGTGGTTGTTGTCAACTTGTTCCACACTGCAAAGGTGGAATCAAGATTAGAAACATGCATAAGATAATCTTTAGGTAGCGTGCTTCTAATGGCCTCTAGGGCTTGTGCATTGGCCCCTATATGATTGCTATCACTAAGGAAGGATTCCTTGGTAATGGCAAGGTGAACCTTGTAACCTAGGGCTCGAAGGTAAACGGACATCCTAATCTTCCAAACAAGAATGTTGGAAGGGTCAAAACTAGGTGGGGTCATGAAGTCCATGGTAAACTATATGAGTGTGCAAACAAGCAAATGCAAACAATAGATTAGCAACCAAATGGATCTCACTCCTAGGATGTTAAGCCTAAGTATCAGGAGCACTAGCTCTGATACCAATTGAAAAACACCTAGAGGGGGGGTGAATAGGTGTAAGTGCTAATCTAGTGAACTAAATGCGCTAAATGCGGAAGCTAATGCAAATTTTTGCAACACACTTAGTACAACTCACAAGTGTAGCCGAATTCCCCGTGAAGGGCTCTGGACTAACTCCTCTTGATTCCCCTTGAATGGGTTGAGGTGCTATGTGAAGCTCTTGTGGTTAAGTACAAGTGAGGCACACACAAACAACCAAGCATACACAAGATATAACAATATGAAATATGCAAGGTATAAAGCAAGCAATGTATGATATGAATAATGAATGATGCTTTGCACAAATAAACAAGAGAGAGAGTTAGAGAGACAAGTGGATCAAACGCTAACAACAAGATATGTTTCGAGGTTCGAGCACCTTGCTCTACATCCCCGCCTACACCACCGTGTAGGATTTCCAATCCACTATCACGTCCACCGAGGACTCCTACCGAGGGAACCTTCACCGAGAAGGATTTGTTACAACACAAGGAGTACGAACTCCTCTCTCAAATACCGCCTCATAACCGAGGGGTAGGCCCGTAGCCAAACAACCAACAACCAACGCCTCTACCGAAGAGGGTTACAAACCAAACTCCACCTCTCACTAGAGGGAGTAAACCAATCACCCGATCACCTCTACCAAAGAGGGATACACAAAGAACAAGGGTGTTTACAACAAGTGGTTTCTTTCAACCACAAACCAATCTCCTTTCTTTTCTCTTTTTCCACAAAATAAGGATCCTAAATAGATTAGGATAGAAGATAGCTCAAGTGTGAATCAAGGTGTTTTTGGAAACAAGCAACAAAGAAAAACTTCTTAGGAAATCTCTTGTAAATGATAGAAAATGAAAACCAATACAATCTCCCAAAAACCTAGTTCTCTTTGATTTTCCAAAAACCCAAAACAAATAAGATTGGAAGTTTAAAGCCCAAAAACACTTTTGAAAACTTATTTTAAACTCAGGAAAACTGAGAATTTTTCTCTTGTAAAAACCTTGGCTAAAACCCCCAAGAGTTGGGGTATATATAGCCCAAACAGAAAACTAGCTGTTAGGCTGATGTGGCAGCCTGACAGGCTAACGGTCGATCAGCCCGGTCGACCGCCAACGGTCAGAAATGTGACCGTTGGGTAACCACGGTCGACCGGCACGGTCGACCTAAACAAACAGAGAGCTCTGCTCTCAGACTCGGTCGACCCTGACGGTCGACCGTCCAAAGTCTGCCAAACGTGCACAGATCTGTGCACGTCGGTCGACTGGCCCGGTCGACCGACTTCATCCCAAGTTGACTAGGTCAGTTCACTAGTCGACTGGTTGAAGCCTGGAACAGAAATCTGGGTCAGAAAAATAGTTTAAAAATATTTTGAAAAATCTTTTAAGTCTTCTAAAAATTCACAAAACTTGTTTTAATATTTTATATTGAAACACAAACAAGTGATAAAAATTTCAAGACATATATCAATCATATCAATTCATTTTTGAGTCTTGCAAATTTTATCAAAACCAACACTTGTATTTTTATCAGACTTGATTTTTCAATACATGAATAGGGAAGTCAAAATAAGTTTGTATAAGTCATTTAAGCATGTATGTATAACTACAATATACCTACTATACATATAAACTATGTAAACTTGTTTTGATCAATCTATTCATGAAAACAAAAAACCAAACATAAAACTTGTGTGTTATTGTGCACTTGAGCATATCAATTATACTAAGCTTTACAATATGGATCTAAACACACTAAACTAAATTAGGATACCTAAGTCTTCTTGACGATCTTCATCTTCAAGTAGACCCGATCCAAAACTCCATCCATGAGCTAGGCAATGTGTGATCTTGAAGCTTAAGCCCTGGAATCACCATGAATAGCCTCTAAACTCCTTGTTGAAGCTAATCACCAACTAATATCTTGGTTAATGATCTGAAACTTAAACAACACAAGATTATTAGTAAACATAACTACATGAGTTAATTATCATCAAAACTAGGGTGGAAGGCCTTGGGCCAACAGGAGTTTGGTTTGTAACTAAGTAATTCACTATATCAGCAAACCAAGGTTCCCTAGAGATAGCTAAGAGAAGTTCATCAGGAAAATCCTCATTTATGGGTAATTCGTTGTATGGAGAATTAGGGATTCGTGAGAGGTGGTCAGCAACGACATTTTCTACGCCTTTCTTATCTCGAATCTCAAGATCGAATTCTTGAAGAAAAAGGATCCAACGAATGAGTCGAGCCTTGGCATCCTTCTTCATCATGAGGTACCTAAGCGTAGAATGATTGGTGAAAACGGTGGTTTTGGACCCTAGTAGGTAGGGACGAAACTTCTCTAAGGCAAACACTACTGCCAAGAATTCCTTCTCGGTTGTAGTGTAGTTCATTTGAGTATCGTTGAGAGTCTTACTAGAGTAGTAGATCACATGCTGCTTGTTATCAATGCGTTATCCTAGGACAGCGCCTATGGCAAAATCGGAAGCATCGCACATAATCTCAAACGGTTTAGACCAATCGGGGCAGATATGATTGGTGCAGAAATAAGCTCACTCTTAAGCTTCTCCCAATAATTTATGCATTCAACATCGAAAGTGAAGGACACATCCTTAGCTAACAGATTTATCAAGGGCCTAGCAATTTTGCTAAAATCCTTGATAAATCGTCGGTAAAAACCAGCGTGTCCTAAGAAGGATCTAATGTCCTTAACGCATTTGGGCATAGGAAGCTTAGCAATTACCTCGATTTTGACTCTATCCACTTCAATTCCTTTCTTGGAGATTTCATGACCCAAGACAATTCTATGTTTTACCATGAAGTGGCATTTCTCCCAGTTCAGTGTCAGATTTTTCTCAGCACAATATTGGAGGACTAGTTCTAGATGGTGGAGACATTGAGTGAATGAATCTCCGTAGATGGAGAAATCATCCATGAAGATTTCTAAAAAGCGTTCTACCATATCAGAGAAAAGACTCAACATGCAACGTTGAAACGTTGCTGGGCATTGCATAAGCCGAAGGGCATTCGACGATAAGCAAATATCCCAAATGGACATGGAACGTAGTCTTTTCTTGGTCCTCAGGAGCAATAGGGATCTGGTTATAGCCCGAGTAACCGTCCAAGAAACAGTAATACTCGTGACCCGCCAAACGTTCAAGCATTTGATCAATGAAGGGAAGTGGAAAATGGTCCTTACGAGTTGTAGCATTCAGTTTCCTATAGTCAATGCAAACTCAAATCTTCGTGGGAAGTCGAGTTTGAACCAACTCTTTGTTCTCATTTTCCACTACGGTGAAACCAGATTTCTTTGGGACCGTGTGGACAGGACTGACCCATTGGCTATCAGAAATGGGATAAATTATCCCATTGTCTAAGAGTTTTATGATTTCAGCATGAACAGCCTCTTGCATTATAGGGTTTAACCTACGCTGTGGGTCTCTCTTAGGTGTGGCATCTTCTTTGAGATAGATTCGATGTTGAACGATGGTTGGACTTAATCCCTTGATATCAGTCATAGTCTACCCAATGGCTTCCCTATGTTTTCTTAGAATAGCTTTTAGATCTTCTTCCCCGTCATTTAAATGGGAGGCAATGATGACGGGAAAGGTCTCTTGTTCACCTAGATAGGCGTACTTGAGATGCGTAGGTAGGGCTTTCAATTCTAATGAAGAGGAAGGCTCACTAGAAGGACTAGTCAAATCTGTTGGCTCCATTGTTGGTGAAATAGGGTTTGAAGCCCAATTCACGGCAGAATCTACCACCTGATCATGATTAAAGTCGTCAAACTCTAACCCGAAGTCACTCTCCATTTCTGATTCCAATTCTTCCCCGTGTTCACTTGTCAAGTTCTCAATTAGGTTGACTTCAAATGTTTGGTCCTCGATATCGCGGGGATATTTTCCTAGATTGAAGATATTGACTTCTCTAGTCGTGTCCCCAAAGATTAACCTCATAGACCCATTCCTACAATAATGATGGCATTAGCAGTAGCAAGGAATGGTCGACCTAGGATAACAGGAGTTTGAGGCCTACGATTAGAGTTAGACACAAGTTGTGTCTCCAGAACTATGAAATCGACAAGGTATATGAACTCTCCTACCCGGATCAGGACATCATTAATCTCCCCTTTTGGAACTTTAACAGAACTGTCAACCAGTTGGATGGTGACTCGAGTTGGACTAAGGTCACCCAACCCGAGTTGTTGATAAACAGAGAATGGTAGCAAGTTGATACTTGCCCCTAAGTCTAGAAGTGCACGACTAATCTCGGCTTGTCCTATTGTGCAGGAAATGATGGGACTACCTGGATCTTTGTACTTGACAGGGATAGGACCCGATAATAGCTCACTAATATTAGTGGCTAAGAAGACCTTCTTTGGAACATTAGTCTTTCTCTTCTTGGTGCACATGTCCTTAAGAAACTTAGCATTAGAGGGAACTTGTTGGATGGCATCAAGAAGTGGCACATTTATCTTCACTTGGTTAAACATCTCAATTATCTTGTCCATGTGAGGATTTTGCTTGATATTTTTCAGCCTATTAGGAAATGGTACTATAGGCTGGTGCACCTGGCTGGCTGACTTGTCTTTTTCAAACTCGTCAGAATTGGAAGAAATTGGATTAGATGAGGTGGAGGCTTGATTGTGGTTGTGCTGAACGGGATTGGTTGGTGTTGACACTTGGTTATCAATTCTCTTTCCTGACCTCAATGTATGAACAGCATTACATTGATTGAATGAAGGATCCTCAGCCAAATGAGCTTGTTGGGAATTCCTCGGATTGGTGACTGGCTGACTAGGCAGGGTACCCTTTTGTCTCTCATTCTGTGGGTTGGCTAGTTGACTCATTTGAACCTCTAACTTCTGGATCGTTTGCATGAGAGAATTTTGGTTTTTCATATATCTCTCTATGTTTCTTTCAAAGTCAGTCATTCTCCTTTCTAATTGAGGATTCTGGAAGGAGGATTGTTGAGCTTGGTTGGGAAAGTTTTGTTGATAATTCAGAAAGTTGGGTGGATGATTGGGAGAATTATTTGGAAATTGGAGAAGTTGGGTTGATGATTGGAAGAATTATTACCATGATGGAAGTGGCTAGCATGATTGGACCGTGAATGGTCATTATTGTTTTGGCTCCATGAGAAATTAGGGTGATTTCTCCAGCCGGGATTGTATGTTGGTGCGTAAGGATTGTTGTTCGGCCTTGAAAAGGCCGCATTCATTGGTTCGTGGTAGGGTTGCTGAGCCTGAAACACTGGGCACTCCTCGAACACATGATTCATGGCTTGACAGTAAGTGCAGCCCGGGGTGGAAATTGGTTCGGGCTGACTTGATTAACTGGACTTGGTTCTTTCATTTCTAGAGCTTCCAGTCTTCTAGCCAGATTAGCTAACTTAGCTTCATTAGCGATGGACGATTCGATGGAATGGAGACCTCCTTTTGAAGAGATGGAGTTAGGATTCCTAGAGGTCTCACTAGCAGATTCCCAGTGGATGGCTTTCTCAGCCAAATTTTAATACAAATCCCATCATTCATCTTCATCTTTCTGCAAGAAACCCCCTTGGTACATACTTTCTAAGAGGGTTTTGGTGGAATATTCTAAACCGTCATAGAGAATTTGACATTGTCGCCATTTCTCTATTCCATGGTGTGGACATTGGACAAGGAGGTCCTTAAAGCGTTCAAAGTACCTCCAGAATGGTTCACTAGGTTCTTGCTTGAATTGCATGATCGTCTTCCTCATGAGAGCGATTTTATGGATAGGATAAAATTTCTTCAAGAAAAGCTTGATGAAACCATCCCAAGATGTGATGGAACCGGCTGCTAAGCTATAGAGCCACTTCTTTGCTAGGTCCTTAAGTGCGAAAGGGATAAATCTCAACCTAATAGCATCGTCTACAAGGTGTGAGATTTTCATCATTAGACATATTTCCTCAAATTCTCTTATGAAGAAGTAGGTATCTTCGGACTCTAGGCCATGAAACTTGGGGAGTGTGTTGATGAATTGAGGCTTGAGCTCAAAATTGTATTCACCAACCGATGGAAGTTGAATGCATGATGGAAGTGAGGTCCTAATCGGGTAGAACCTATCCTGCAGTAATGTTGATTGAGCCATTACCGGATCTGGTCTTGGTTCAAACTTGGGTGGTGATGTGTTTCTAGTCAACCTAGATGAATTGGGGTCTCTCGACCACGCTTGCATACACAAACACAATCACAAACACAAACAAGTTCAACCAATAGTCAACAATAGAAATCAACCAAGCCTAGTCTAAGGTAACCTCGACCTAGACAACTCCTAATTGGTTGATTGTCCACAAGAGGTAGAATGTAGACTTTGACCACAAGCTAATCAGCCAGGTCAGGGCAAGATTGGTGGAAGGTTTTCCGTCAAAGACGTTCCTTAATTAAGTAACTACCAATCTTCGGGCTTTCGGCCCTCAATCCCCTTCCTTGACACTGATTTGGCAGGAGTTAATTTCCAACACCTTCCCTCTTTAGGATAATCTCCTAGTGAGTTCGAGATGTCCCTAAGGCCAACGTCTATCAGATTTTACTTAGGCTTAGGTTTGTGAGTGCTTGGAGTCTGATTTTTGGGCCTAGGAAGGGTGATTAAATCCCCACCTTATCTTGTTGTTGGGTGTTGCCCTTAAAATCAATTTGTGCAAGTGTACAAGATAAATAAGATTCACTCAAAGTGATATAAATCAACCAAGAAATGAGTCCTATTCTGAATGCAATGCGTACGTACCTTGCTCCAGCACTCTTCAACAGTAAAGTAAATGAATTGAAAAGACTCGTGCCTAGAATGCAAACGTCTAATCAATTTTTAACTTTTCAACAAGTGTTTTACTGTTGACTTAAAACAGGGATGTTGGATAGCAGAAATAGCACAAATATGACATATAAAAATTGAAATTTTTTGCAAGCAATATGTCCTGCAAAAAAGAGTTTTTAGTAGTGCAATGAATTTTTTCAGATTTTGCAAAGCAATTTCTTGAAATTCTGTTTCCTACTTTTGAGAGTAGGGGCACAGAATTTGCAAGTCTTCTTGGCAAAGCTTGATTGCTAAATCTTGATCTTCAAGTGCCTGAAACAACACACAAAACTTGTTAAAACAACTACACCGTTCCCTCCCTGGCAACGGCGCCAAAATTGATTGCTAAAATAAAGAAACAATCAATGAGTTAAGAATATACCGTGTAGCTTTTGGCTAATGGGTCGTGTCCACAAGGAGGGATGCGATGGAAGCTTTTCGGTGAATCGTTTAGAAATAAGGAGTTGTGTTCGTTTTTTATGAAAAAGAGAATGGAAAGAAAGAGATGAATGAAAGAAAAATTGCAACTTTTAGAAAAGGTTTTGGAGAAGGTGATTTAGAAAGCTTAGAAATTGTTTTGCTGTTCATAATAATAAAGAAAGTCTGGGCTCACTATCTAACTACTCAATTGTTCATTCTTCTCTTAAAATGTTAAGTCCCTCAAGTGATCATTTACAAAACTTAAAGTTGATTTTTAGAAAGCTTTAAGTAAAGCACATAAGACAGTTAGAAGAGTTGAGTCTTTTTCTTCAAGAAATCGTTAGAATCGAATATTAAAACATCAAGCGCGAAGAAGCAAGAATGAATTAAAAATGATTCAAGACATGTTCATGAAAGAGTTGTGAATTCAACCATCCATACCCATCCTCATGTGCCTTCAAGAACACTTTCAAAAGAAAGGCTTTTAAGTGAGGCATGCATATGAGTCATCGGGTCTTTTTCTTTTAAAAACAGAAGAGAAGAAGAATAAGAGAGAGTAATGATAGCTAGCCCAGAAAAAACGTTTAGTGATCCATAAAAAATAATGAAAACAACATAAACATTATGCAAACCATACCGTACTGCAAGTGGAAGAAAACTTGGCTCGACTTTTGTATTGCTGTCACTTCAATCTTCAAGTACAAGCTCTCAGTCCTCTCTCTCACAAATTTTGATACTGGACTACAAATAAAAAGCAAGATTACAATTTTTGTTCTAGCTAACAAAGAGCCTAACCCTAAGAAAATAAATACAAAAATTAATCCTAGTCTTCGCTACATTTTTCCCTGCTGAAACCAGTTTTTATAGGCAAAAACTTAAAGGATAGGATCCCGGGAAGATTGGGGGAGCAAACGCTCCCCCAACAGAATTGGTTTGGCCGCGAAAACGCGGCAAGGGCCACGTTTCCGTGCCGCGTTTCCGCGGCCCTGGTGTGGCCAAGTGGCCACACCCAAAGGGAGGAGGTTGCTGTTTTCTGTTTAGCTCGTATCTGCTACTGGTTTCTGGTTTCTGCTCCAAACTGTTGACGAAACAGCCTTGATTCTGTGGCTTTAAACGCTCGATTCAGGGAGGATTTTTCTCAACCTCTTGATATGCCAAGATTTAGCCCTGATTTCTTCACTTCGAATTTATTCTAAATTAATTCAGAATTTGGTGGGCTTTTGGGCTTGTTTCTCTTTTCTTTCTTTGAGCATTTAGGCCTACATTTAGCAAATAAAAAGACAACTTATTAATATAATTTATTAGCTAACAAGTGTGGTAAAGTGATAATATAAATGCAATGTATGTGACAAATCAATAATAATGACATAGGGAATACTTATTATTTGGTCATTCTCTCATTCAGATAATGATAGTTGTATGCCATGTTTGGATGAGTTTGGCTGGAGTAAGGCTTCAGAATAAAGTACAGTGGTAAGAGACACTAGAAGAGATTATTAAAATATCAGGCGGCATTAATTATTATTATTACATAACTTGCTAGATACATGTATATTATTATCTAGTTATACTTGTTACACTTCTTGATATATTACCACCACCATGTTACATATATACTGTGCACTTCATGTAGAGACACTATTCATGTACTCGTATACTCTGTATTCTATGTATTCTCTGTCTCATTTATACTCTATAAATATACTGTTACTGTATATGCACCACACTGTAGCATAGTTATTCTATGTATTTCATATCGACATGTTCATAATCATCATGACACCACTTGCTGCTATTACTTTTAGGATAAACAAGAATTATAAGATAATTAAAACTTACTGTATGATACAACACATTGATTTAATTAGGAAATCACTTAATTATGTATCATATTATGCATATTAGGAATAATATATATATATATATATATATATATATATATATATATATATATATATATCATATGACTCTTATTGATTATAATAACATAATCTTTCAAACTGACTTACCTATTATTTCATTTATTTACTGTATATAGTTATATTTGGTAACACAACTCGAACATGTTTAATGATATTAATGATATGGAATTGGATAATATTATGGTTATAACACTGTTGTGACATGTTAGGCATGGATAATGTTATAGTGCTAATATGACCCTTATATGTGTGTGTGTGTGTGTGTGTATGTATGTATGTATGTATGTATATGTATATATGTATATATATATATATGTGTGTATGTATATATATGTGTGTGTATGTGTGTGTGTATATATGTGTGTGTATATATATATATATCGATTGTTATTATAGTTACATTGTGTCACCGATATTCAAACGTGTATTATATATTATCGTGATTGTACTACCATAATATATATTACTTCTTCTTTCATTTTATCACTCACTAGGTTGCTTTCTGAAGATCCTAGGTTTGCATGCCCCGGGTTGAGACTCGAAGCATCGTGATACTTGATGTTTCCTAGGATATTGTTAGGAGATCGGCCCCATTTATTATTCATAGGTATCTTTATTATTCTATTTTTATTTTTTTATTCAAATCTATTATGATCACTGACTCCTTTTGCAGGTATTTTTGTACTTATTTATGCTGGTTGTGTATACTGTGTTTATTCTCTGTACTGAGACTTAGTGTACATATGTGAGAGTATATTCACCCGGAGTATGTACGTTTCTATAGCATCCTCGTATCCGTGGGATCGGGGTGTTACAGCTTAATATCAGAGCCTAGGTTCACACCTGATGTAGGTAACAACTTAGGTAAATGCTTGGGCTCTTACCAATAGTACAACCAATTATCAGAATAGAACTAATCTGTATCTAGATTTGGGGATTCCAGCTACGAGTATAAGAATACCATTTTGTTGAAAATTCATTCCTTGATTCTTTCTATTCCCTAATTTCTGTTGCCAACTAGAATATTCTGATTTCCTTTCGCTTTCTTTTCATTCTTTTGATTCCAATCCTCCACGATGCTAGTTCTCGGCCCTGAGTTCGTTATAGATATCAGAATGATGCAGCAGAAGAATCGTAGACCCATAATATTCAAGTTTCAGAAGTTGTAAATATTGTTTCCTCACCTGAATTTAAATTTTGAGAACAAAATTTTTTATAAGGTGGGGAGAAGTGTAACCCCCTGTCCCTAGATGTACGTGTGTTACCATATCAGTACTCGATATAGCGTATAAATTTGAGTTGACCATCTAGGTAGTCAGATTAAACTGAATTCAGATCCAGATTTCATTTTTCTAATATTTTAAATTTTACAGCATTTTCTGAAATTTTTGGATTATTTGAAAATATTCGAATTCGGTGTCAACCGATACGCGTAATCGACTCCATCATTTTTAACTCACAAAGGGAATTAAATTTCAAATTATTGTTTTCAAATTGTTCTTCAAAATTGTATTCTTAACTTTAGCATATCTTTGAGGATTTTCTGAATTAATCAAAAATTCAGCCAAACCGATGTTGACCGGTACCACTGACTGATTTCAGGACTTTTAATTTGCAAACATTCTGAATTCTTGAATCAGACTTCATATCATTCCATCATATAATATTTGTTATAAAAATATTTGTTAATTTATACAAAAAATTTAGAACCGTTTGGAACTTGTCAAATTTCACCTAATAAAATAATATTATAAATTTTTTTCTATTTCATCTTCCCTTTTTCTTTCTCCACTTATCTGGATTTTTCTCCCCCTTCATCCACAGCCTCTCAATCCACCACCTATCTTCCTTTATAAACTTTCTCTGTTATTTTCTTTTCCCTAATTTTCTCTCTCTCTCTCTCAATCTCTCTCTAACTCTCTCGGCATTGATCGGTAAAAAGCATGTACAAAAATAGGTAAAGGAATGTGTGTCGATGTTACTGCTTTCCGATTCTTTCATAGTAGCAAGATGGCTCTACAGGTCGTATCAATAAGGAGGGAGAGCGATGAAATATTGATGCGGCTTCGTTGTTCAAGAAAAGAGAAAGTTCTTTATTTTAAATAAAGAATTTAAAAATGAAAATAAGTTGGTTTCAAAGATTGTTTTAGAATGATTTGGTGGTTTGTAAAAGTGATTTTTCTAGATGGTAAAAACGCATAGCTAACTTTCTACTAAGTGCTCTCACTAATCTCTAACTTCTTGAAGATGTGGCCTCACGATGGATTATAGACAAGCATAACCCTTATGCATAGGAACTATTTACGTGAAAATCGAGTGAAAGTTCTTCCTTTAACTTTAGCTTTACACGCTAAAAACTTGGACATTCCCTTATCAAGATCCAATTAAAGGCGAGAATACGGGAAGACACAAGTGCATTAATGGTATCGGCAAAGTTAAAAGGAAAATCTCCAACTTACAAAAACAAGCAAAGTTTAAACTCTATAGATCATAAAAAACCGTTAAGCATGAAATATGAGCGAGCTAATACTTGTAATTAAGTTAGAGTTAGAACCCTCGTCTTAAGATATCATAGCTCTTGTTTGCACAAGGCTTATTTAACACTATTGACTCATTTGGGTTATCAATCAAGTTATTAGAGATTAGTGAGTTAGTAGTTACTTAGCCATGCAATGGAAGAGTTAGTTAAATATAGTAGTAAAGGGAACAACAAAAGAAAAGAAGTAAACAGAAAGGAAGTTACACTAAAATAAGAAAGTAAAAGCAAATGAAAAACACAAGTAAATGTAAAGAAGAAAGAGAAGTAATTACTTGTATTAGCTTATCACCCTTCAAATACAACTCTTACACTCTCTCTCTCTTTCATTCTAATGGATAAAACTAAAACTAGAAGAATAAATAAACAACAACTACAGTCCTAAAAATAAGATAACAATAATACTCTAAATTCTGGATCGCTTCTCTTCAGACCCCAGGGGGCTTTTTATAGGCACCATGGGAAAGGGAGCGAGGGGGACAACCCCTGGCCCAAAGTCCGGGCGTGCCCGCGCCCGTGCCCATACGGTCACAGAAACGCGGCCCAGGCCACGTTTCCGTGGCCCTGCCAAGGTGGCGTGCGCCTGGCTTTGGGCAGTATGTCGTCATGTCTGTCCCCTGTCAGGTAGATCTTCTGGTTTCTGGCTTTGATGCCCTAGGCTGACAAAATCTCCTCTTGATTGAGGCTAAACCTGCACAAAAAATACGAGATTATAGAACTTAAAAAGAGAATGTGCAAGTGCTCAATTCTTCCGCTATAGCAAGTGGCTATGCGGGTCGTGATCCACAAGGAGGGTTTGCGATGGAAGCTTTTTACGGTTCTATTGAAATCGTTTATCAAAACCAAACGAGAGTTCTTCTCTGTTTTTAAAGTTAAGAAAAAGAAAAAGAAAGTTAATGGTTAAAGTTAAGAAGAAAGCGAAAATTGAGAAGGTGGAAAAATCAGAAAACGGCGAAAGAAAGCGACAAGGAAGTGAAAAGGATGATTTAGAAGAGGTATTGTGTTTGTGATTTAATTTACAGAAATAAAAGAAAAGAAATAAAAAACAATTGCTTACCTTCTCTTCGTCAAAAGCTTACCTTGAGTCTGCAGCGACGATTTTACCTTGAAGTTGAGGCATTCAGCGCATAGCCCATAAGATTTGAGTGTTGGTCTTCATCCACATTACATCATCAAGACTACTTCAAGAATGAAATGATACAGAGAGAGACTCTACTCCATCGTCATGAGCTATCGATGGCACTCGCAATGGCAAGGCTCTTTCGATGCTTCTAGACTCACTTGGAAGACAGTTGTACCAAAAAGAAAGGTAAAATAGAAAAGAAGAAGAAGAAGACTGAAAAGAAGTACATATAAAAAGAACTTTGATTCGATTTCATTACAATCAAAGAAAAGAAACAAGTCTTACACCGGTGTCACTCCAGCTCAAGCTTCAGTCTTGTTCTTCGATGCAAGTCGATCTCCTCTGAATTACATAGATGAAAACTAAAATTACATAAAAAGAAAGACTAAAAATCTAAACTAAGAAATGAAAACTAAGCAAAATCCTAACTCTGCATTACGTCTCATTTCAGCACAACAATTGCCCTTTTATAGACCAAAACCCTAACCATAAGATCCCGGGGAGGTCGGGGAAGTTCACGCTTCCCCTAACTCCCCAACAATGCCGCAAAAACGCGGCTTTTGCCGCGTTTTTGCGGCAAGGGTGTGGCCAGGTGGCCACACCCTGTTGGTGGGTCTCCCCGGTTCGATTTCCTGCTTTTATCTTCAGTTGGTTTCTTCGTTTGAGTCCTGGATTCTGACGAAATGGCCTTGGATTCTTGGCTTTAACCGATCGATTCTGAGAGGATTCTTCTCAACCGGTTTCAACCTCTTGATTTTGCCCTGATTTAGTATGTGCGAATTAATTCTGATTTAATTCAGAATTCTGGTGGGCTTTTGGGCTCATTTCACGTCATCTCTTCAAGGATTGGGCCTGCAAATAAATTAAGCAATTAATTAGGATAATGCAGGCTTTTATTCTAAAATAAGTATGGAAATATGTTTCTAAATATGCAACATTTGTGACCAATCACACCCCCATACCTATCTTTTGCTCGTCCTCGAGCAAAACAACTAAACTATACTAAGGATTATTAGACCACTTTCGCAGGTCACGCGATTGCACTGAGCATGTGCAACAAGCCGTTAAACCTCTAGGTTTCCCCTAGAGGACGAGTTTTGTCTCGTGAGGGTTTTCAGCGGATTGCACCCACAAAATCCATAAAGAAAGAGAAATAAAGAGTTAGTATTTTCGAAAAGCATTTTGAAAGAGAAAAATATTTGAAATATGATTGTAAGATCTAAGCAATCTATAAGTTATAGGAAAACTGAATTTTCATTCCTAAACTTAGTCTCTATTCAAAAATTTGTTATCTAATTAGAGTAAGGAGTCAAATTGTGCTTCTCATCTAGTCTATTACTTTACCCTAAGTCATATGCACTTGTGATTGTGAAAATTTTGACTAAGGGTTCATTAACTCTAACTCTTATGCCTTACTTATTTATATATATACTTTTACTTCTTTTTTTTGTGGTATTATTCCTTAGTTCTATTAGGCTTTCTAATCTGCCCATGTAACGAGCCTCTAATCGATGACTCCCAAACCAAACGGTCTTAGGGCACCAGGTGAGAAGACACCCCTAGGACTTAAGGACTCGAGCAGACAAGGCCACAAAACTAAGGATTTTATTATATGAACCTCTTTTAGGCGTGAATACTCATGCTTTATTAGGCACAGACACTCAGCTTAATCAGAGGATCTAATCATCTTTCGCATAAATACTAAGGCTTGCTTAGGCCAAAGCACCTAGCTAATCAATAATTAGACTTATTCATTTTTTTTTTAAACTTATCTAATTATCTTTCACATAAATACTAAGGCTTGCTTAGGCCAAAGCACCTAGCTAATCAATAATTAGACTTATTCATTTTTTTTATATATATATATTTTTTATAAGGCATAAGAATCTTTATTTTTGAACCCTAAGTGTGTAAGTGTATGAAGTATGCATATTTCATCAAGGTAAAGATCAAGACTAAATTACTTTGACAAATTATCTTCCTAACCCTAAAAATCAAACAAATTATCTTATTTTGACCAAGTATAAGAAATCCTAATTTGGATTTTCCTATTCCTTAAAATTAACTTAATTTCTTACAAAAATAAATCAAAATATTGTTTCTATTTTTCAAAAAGTTTCTTAAAAGTAAAGAAAAATGTCAATTTTTTTTATTTTTTTATTATTTTTTTAAAGAAAAAGAAAAGTTATGTTAGACCCTCCCCACACCTATCTCATGCATTGTCCTCAATGTATGAATTAATGCATAGATGCATGAAAAAGAAGAAAGGGAAGGAAAAGGTTACCTTAAGGTGGTGGTTCCGGTGGTGATCTGATTGGTCCACGAAACATGGCCCAATCACCTTTTCTTGGGGTTCGAAGGAACCCACCAACAATTTCTTTAATATAACCCATTAAAAAGATAAATCCATGAAGGATTTTTATTAAAAATTTGACTCCATCTAATTTCCAAATTCCATAACTAATTTCGGAGTCAAATTTGTCAACCACCTTGTCCCAGAATGGAGTATGAAATGATAGAACGGTTGACTTGGACTCAGGAAGGACAGGAACTAATACTGACTCAGGAAGATGACTTAAGTCAAGTAAAGGTTCAGGAGTCGAAATTGGTTCAAGAAGCGGGTCCAAGTCAAGAAGTTGAAACTCTAGTCCACATGTATTTTCTAACAATGGAATGTGACTTAATGTGGGTGATTCCAGTTCAGGAATGATAGGTGGAGGAATCAAAACTGACTCTAGAATATTATTCAAGTTTGGTAATAAAACAGGAGTCAATATTGATTCAGAAAGTTGAACTGGATCACATATGTGAGAATCTAGGTCACATATCTCATTGAGTTCAATATCAAAAAATGGAGAACTTGCCAATTTATCCATGGGATTTTCAAATTTGTAAAGTTGGTCAAGTTCAACATGATCCTCAAAGATGGGTGATTCAATTTCTTTATGAATTGGTACAGGATCCAATGTTGACTCCGGGAAAAGATTGAAGTCAGGTGAAGCTACCGGAGTCATAATCGAATCAGGAAATAGAATTGAATCACTAAATTGGGGTTCAGGATCATAATCATTTTCAAGTTCTATTTCAGGAAAAGAAAAACTAGCCAAACTATCAATATCATTTGGAGTTTGGGTAAGTTCACATGGTTGTTCTGAAATAGAATCTTGATTTCCAGAACTACATGACTCTTCGGCTCTAACAGAATGGTAAGTGACATCAGGACGGTGGGAACGTAGAGATTCGACCATCATATCTATGTCACGATTTCTAGCATTTTGAGCATGAGTCATGGCTTCTAGCATCTTTTCATAGTTGATGGGTTCATTGTCTTGTTGAAAAGATGAAGAGTTGTTTTGGAAGTGGTATTGAAATTGTGAGTCCATCAGATTTTGTGATTGTTGTTTGGACTCACGCATACTCCGTTCCAAAATTGATGGTTTTCTATTTTGGACGGGTGGAACTGAGTATGAATCTTGAACATAATGTGGACTGGGTGGAGAAGGAGGACAAGGTGGTTGGAAATTATGCTCGGGGGAGGTGAATCCCCACTGACTCGGTAAAGAGTTGAAGTCATTAAGGAAATTATAGTTATTAGATGGGGGGTAGGGTCATATTGATTCAGATAAGACCAATCCGGCACACTAGGTTGGTCAAAGTTATGATATGCCGGGTTGGTAATATCCGAAAATGAAGTCGGTGTGTAATATAGATTATTATTGTAGTTGAAAAAATTGTTATTATAGTCCATATCACACAATAGAATACAAACAAAGAAAAACAAACAAATAAACAAACAAAAAAGAAAAAAAAAATCTAGCCTAAGTTAGGGTAGACTTAGGACCTAGACGACTCCTAACTGGTTAGACTTTCCACGGGAGGTCTAATGTAGACTTTAACCACAAGCTAATCAGCCAGGTCAGGGCAAGGTTGGTGGGAGGTTTTCCGTCAAAGACGTTCCTTAATTAAATAACCACCAACCTTCGGGCTTTCGGCCCTCAATCCCTTTCCTAGACACTGATTTTGCAGGAGTTAGATTCTAACATTTTTCCCCCTTAGGATAATCTCCTAATTGAGTCCGAGATGTCCCTAGGGCCAACGTCTACTCAATTTTAGTTAGGCTTGGGTTAGTGAGAGCTTGGAATGTGATTTTTGGGCTAAGGAAGGGTGATTAAATCCCCACCTTATCTTGTTATGGGTTAGTGCCTTAAGATGATTTTGTGCAAGGTGTGCAAGATAAAGAAAGTAACATTCAAAAGCAAATATCACCCAAGAATGTTTACTATGCTATATGCTATGCTTACATACCTTGTCTCCAGCACTCTTCAACAGTAAAAAGATAAATGAATTGAAAAGAACGCGTGCCTAAAATGCAAATGTCTAATCAATATTTAACTTTTGCAACAAACTTTTTACTGTTGATTATTAGCAGGTTTTTGTGATGGCATATAAGAAATAAATAATTGCAGAAAACTATAATTTGCAAAGCTAGCAGCCTTGCAAAAATCTGTTAGTAGTCAACTCGTCCTTGCCGCGGATCCGCGGCTTTTGCCGTGGAAATGCGGCAATTCAGAGGGCCCTTGGTCTCTGCTTTCTATAGCAAAGGCCCAAGGCCACTTATATGTTACTGCAACCTTAAATTTTAGCTTTGCTTGCCCTGAACCTGCAACAGAGAAGAAAATTCGTTTAGTTCTAAAAAAAAATTCAGATTTCAATAAAAAACATGTTACCCTCCCCGGCAACGGCGCCAAAATTTGATTGAGGCTAAACCTGCACAAAAAATACGAGATTATAGAACTTAAAAAGAGAATGTGCAAGTGCTCAATTCTTCCGCTATAGCAAGTGGCTATGCGGGTCGTGATCCACAAGGAGGGTTTGCGATGGAAGCTTTTTATGGTTCTATTGAAATCGTTTATCAAACCAAACGAGAGTTCTTCTCTGTTTTTAAAGTTAAGAAAAAGAAAAAGAAAGTTAATGGTTAAAGTTAAGAAGAAAGCGAGAGGTGAGAAGGTGGAAAAATCAGAAAACGGCGAAAGAAAGCGACAAGGAAGTGAAAAGGATGATTTAGAAGAGGTATTGTGTTTGTGATTTAATTTACAGAAATAAAAGAAAAGAAATAAAAATAATTGCTTACCTTCTCTTCGTCAAAAGCTTACCTTGAGTCTGCAGCGACGATTTTACCTTGAAGTGGAGGCATTCAGCGCATAGCCCATAAGATTTGAGTGTTGGTCTTCATCCACATTACATCATCAAGACTACTTCAAGAATGAAATGATACAGAGAGAGACTCTACTCCATCGTCATGAGCTATCGATGGCACTCGCAATGGCAAGGCTCTTTCGATGCTTCTAGACTCACTTGGAAGACAGTTGTACCAAAAAGAAAGGTAAAATAGAAAAGAAGAAGAAGAAGACTGAAAGAAGTACATATAAAAAGAACTTTGATTCGATTTCATTACAATCAAAGAAAAGAAACAAGTCTTACACCGGTGTCACTCCAGCTCAAGCTTCAGTCTTGTTCTTCGATGCAAGTCGATCTCCTCTGAATTACATAGATGAAAACTAAAATTACATAAAAAGAAAGACTAAAAACCTAAACTAAGAAATGAAAACTAAGCTAAATCCTAACTCTGCATTACGTCTCATTTCAGCACAACAATTGCCTTTTATAGACCAAAAACCCTAACCATAAGATCCCGGGGAGATCGGGGAAGTTCACGCTTCCCCTAACTCCCCAACAATGCCGCAAAAACGCGGCTTTTGCCGCGTTTTTGCGGCAAGGGTGTGGCCAGGTGGCCACACCCTGTTGGTGGGTCTCCCCGGTTCGATTTCCTGCTTTTATCTTCAGTTGGTTTCTTCGTTTGAGTCCTGGATTCTGACGAAATGGCCTTGGATTCTTGGCTTTAACCGATCGATTCTGAGAGGATTCTTCTCAACCGGTTTCAACCTCTTGATTTTGCCCTGATTTAGTATGTGCGAATTAATTCTGATTAATTCAGAATTCTGGTGGGCTTTTGGGCTCATTTCACGTCATCTCTTCAAGGATGGGCTTGCAAATAAATTAAGCAATTAATTAGGATAATGCAGGCTTTTATTCTAAAATAAGTATGGAAATATGTTTCTAAATATGCAACATTTGTGACCAATCACCTCTCTAAGGTCAATAGCTACTTGGTAGGCCTTTAATCACCCATTAAATGGTGATTTAGGGTCTTCTTCTATATTTGCACACCATAGACCTCGGATCAAGCAAGCAAAGCTTTATTCGCAAAAATTTATATCAAATAAGTATGCGAATGTGATACAAATCATGCAAAATTATAGACTAATCACACCCCCCACACTTATCTTTTTGCTCATCCCGAGCAAAAGATAAATAAGAAAATTATTAAACTACTTTCGCAGGTGACGCGATTGCACTGAGCATGTGCAACAAGCTTTTAAACCTCTAGGTTTTCTCCAGAAGAGGAGTGTTTTCTCCTGAGGGTTTTCAGCGGATTGCACCCACAAAATTCAGTAAGTGAAGAAAAATATTTAGGTCTTAGCAAATCTCTTTCAAAAAAAGAACTTTCAATTATCTAAGTAAAAATCACCGAATGATGTAAGAATTAGGTTCAACCCTCATAAGTCCTCCTATACTTTAACCTTTATAAAAGAAGAAATTATGATTTTTCTTTAAATTTAGAAAGGATCATGTACTTCTAACTCATTCTGTTATTTTACTTTAGATAGGTATGAAAGATGTGTAAGTGTGATGTGCTTGGAATTTTCAACTCAACTTTGAATATCATTTAATTTTATTAATATTCATCTATTATTCTTGATTTCATTAGGCTTTCTACTTTACTCGTGTAACGCATATTAAACCGATGACTCCCAAATCAGATAGTTTTAGGGCACTAGGTAGAAAAACACCCCTCAGGTCAAATATGCAAGTAGAGTAGGCCACGAAATCAAGATTTACTTATATATTATATATATTTATTGTTGTTGTTTTTTGTAATCATGCTTCTTGAGGCACAATTATCCAGCATTTTTTTCTTCCAAAGCTGTCTCTCTAAATCCAAAGCATGTGTGTGTGGTTTATGCATATTCTACTAAGGCTAAATAAAAGGTATAAGTTATTTCCTTATCCCTCCTAACTCTTAGTCAAACCACTATTTCATTTTTATTTAGGCTAAAATAAAGATTCCTTAATAAGGTTCACTTAATTCTTACAACCTTTTGGTATTTTTATAAAGAGTATGAAATTCTGTTTTCATTCTTGAGATTTTTTTTTTTAAAGTAAAAAATAAAAGAAAAAGTGAAAGTGTTAGCATCCCCCCACACCTATCTAATACATTGTCCTCAATGAATGACATGTAAAAGCAAATACAATAAATAGGGTGAAGAAATAATGTTACCGCCTTCATCGACTCGGGTCAGCCAAGTGCGAATAGGCGAAAGAAATGTCAAAGAAATATAGAAGGGGTAAGCATATAAACAATAAGTAATTTTTTTATTATTATTTTTTTTAGTTGCGGTGCGGATGGCTGTGGTTAGGTGTATGACGGGGCAAAAGAGTCAGCACACTATCTTCCTGTGATGCAGGCTCAGTAGTCAAAAAGGGCTTCAGTCTTTACCCATTCACTTTGAATTCCGTGTTGTTCGTGGGATCGATAATAATCACAGCACCGTGTGGGAAAACGATGCGCACAATGAACAGTCCAAACTAATGAGTCTTCAGCTTCTCCGCGAAAATGTGAAGCCTAGAGTTGTGCAGCAGAACCTTGTCTCCCAGGGCAAAATTTTTTCGGTGTATGATCTGGTCATGAAAAAGTTTAGTCCTGCTTTTGGTGATCCGAGCATTCTCATAGGCTTTATTCCGTATCTCCTCTAATTCGGAGATTTGCAGTCTGCTTAGCTCACCGGTCTTCCTCAGATCAAAATTGAGTTGCTTAATGGCCCATAGAGCACGGTGTTCTAATTCGACTGGCAGATGATAGCCTTTTCGAATATGATTCTGTAAGGAGACATCCTTAGGACTGTCTTAAAAGCAGCGCGGTAAGCCCACAATGTATCGTTGAGTTTGACCGACCAATCCTTTCAGTTTTTCTGACAGTCTTTTCCAAAATGAGCTTGACCTATCGATTGGTGACTTCTACCAGCCCATTTGTTTGGGGATGATACGGAGTAGATAACTTGTGATTGATGGAATTTTCCGCATCAGAGCTTCAAAAACTCTATTGCAGAAATGTGATCCATTATCACTAATTATCGCTCTGGGAGTGCCAAATCAAGAGAGATGTTTTCTTTGAGAAATTTGACAACCACTTTATTGTCATGGTCTTGGTTTGCACAGCTTCTACCCATTTAGAGACATAATCTGCAGCATCCAAAATGAACTAGTTACCGAAGGAATTAGGAAATGGTCCTATGAAGTCGATGCCCCGCACATCAAAAATCTCAACTTCCAAGATCGGTTTCAGGGGCATCAAGTCTCTTCTTGAAATTTTCCCAATCTTCTAACAATTTGCACATGTCTTATAAAAGTGGAATAAGTCTTTGAACAAAGTGGGCCAGTAAAATTCATTCTTTAAAACTTTCTCTGCAGTCTTGCGGGGACCGAAGTGTCCTCCGTATGCAAGTTCATGGCAAAAGCTTAGCACACTCCTCTGTTCTTCCTCTGGTACACATCATCGAATAATCTGGTCGGGACAATATTTAAAAAGATACAGCTCTCCCAGAAGAAGTACCATACTTGGGCAAAGAAACGACACGGGTCTTGCTTTGTCCAGTCAGTGAGTATTTGTCCAGTGGCCAGGTAATTGACTATGTTCGCATACCAGAGTTCCTAAAAATTAGCCAGGATGCGCTCGTCTGGAAAATCCTCGTTGATCGGAGCTTGTATGATAGGTGCGTTTGGAATTCATGATAGGTGATCAGCGATCACATTTTCTATACCTCGTTTATTCCAAATTTTCAGGTCAAATTCTTAAAGCAAAAGGATCCACCGGATCAGTCGGGCTTTTGCTTCCTTCTTGGTCATGAGGTATTTTAGTGCCGAGTGATCCGTAAAAATCTCCGTCTTCGAGCCTAACAAGTAGGGCCGGAACTTTTCTAACACAAAGACAACGGCCAAGAATTTCTTCTCAGTCATTGTATAATTCTGTTGTGCGTCATTCAAGGTCCTACTCGAGTAAACAAATCATGTGCTACCTATTGTCGATGCGTTGTCCTAGAACAGCGCCAATAGCAAAATCTGAGACATCGCCATGATTTCAAACGGTTGTGCCTAATTAGGAGTAGAAATGATAGGCGCAGAATAAGTTCTTGCTTAAGCTTCCCCCATGACTTGAAACATTCATCGTTAAATCAAAGGGCACGTCCTTTGCGAGCAGGTCGGTTAAGGGCCTAACGATCATGCTAAAATCCTTAATGAACTATCGGTAGAACCCAGCATGCCCTAGAAAGAATCTAATATCCTTGATGCTTTGGGTGGTGGAAGCTAAGCAATCACTTCTACTTTTGCCTTGTCCACTTCAATGCCCCTCCAAGAAATCTCATGGCCTAGGACAATCCCCTGTCTCACCATGAAGTGATATTTCTCCCAGTTCAGAGTTAGGTTTTTTTCTTTGCATCTTTGCAGAACCAACTAAGATGATGAAGACATTATTCAAATGAATCTCCGTAGATGGAGAAGTCATCCATGAAAATCTCAAAAAAAACTTCTACCGTGTCGGAGAACAGACTGAGCATGCACCGTTGGAATGTTGCAGGAGCATTGCACAATCAAAAGGGCATGCGTGATAAACGAAGGTTTCGAACGGGTAGGTGAACGTGGTCTTTTCCTGGTCTTCTGCAGCAATGGGGATTTAATTGTATCCCCGAGTACCCATCTAGGAAGTACCCATCTAGGAAGCAATAGTACTCATATCCAGCTAAGCGTTCAAGCATTTGGTCGATGAAGGGTAGCGGGAAGTGGTCTTTACGGGTGGCTGCATTCAACTTTCTATAGTCGATACAAACACGAATCTTGGTAGGTTGTCTTGTTTGTACCAACTTTTTTTGCTCATTTTCAACAACCGTAACGCCAGCTTTTTCGGGACCGCATGAACAGGGCTAACCTATTAGCTATCAGAAATGGGATAAATAATCCCATTATCTAATAGTTTCAAAATTTTTGCTCTTACTACCTCTTGCTAAGTGGGTTAAGCCTGCGTTGTGGGTCCCTCTTGGGACTCGCTTCATCGGTTAAATGGATTCTATGTTGAACTATGGTTGGACTTATCCCTTTGATATCCTTCAGTGTCCATCTAATGGCTTCCCTATGTCTCTCCAGAATAGACATGAAGTAGTTCTCTTGTTGCTCAGTCAGGGGGATGCTATGATGACTGGCAAGGTTTCTTTTCCACCCAGGTAGGCGTTCTTGAGGCGTTCAGGTAAGGCTTTTAGCTCTAGGGAAGGTGTTGCTTCATTGGAGGCACTATTCGGACTTTCAATCCTGTGATGAGGTACACTTGAGCATGACACCCAGTCCACTGCCGAATCTTCGATCTGGTCTAAATTAAAATCCTCAAAACTCCAGATCAAACTCTGCTTCTGTTTCTATCTCCATGCTTTCCTCATGTTCACTGGTTACATTTTCAATAGAATTGACCTCAAAAGTCTGATCATTGATATCCCTGGGTTGTCTTCCAAGATTGATGACATTGACTTCCTTCATCATGTCTCCAAAGGTCAATCGCATGGACCCGTTCCTAAGATGACTGGAGTTTGAGACCGCGGATTTGACACAGGTTGGGTCTCAAGCACAATGAAGTCAATGGAGTGGATGAAATGCCCGACCCGGATAAGGACATCAGTGTTTTTTCCCTTCGGGATTTTCACAGATCGGTCTGCTAGCTGAATGGTGACTCGAGTTGGACTCAACTCGCTCAACCCAAGTTGCTAGTATACTAAGTGAGGTAGCAAGTTGATACTTGCTTCCAGGTCAAGTAGTGCTCTACTAATTTCTATTGTCCTATGGTGCAGGAAATTGTGGGACATCCAGGATCCTTGTATTTCATCAGAATGGGACCAGACAGAATTTCGCTTATATTGGTTGCCAAGAACACTTTCTTGGGCACGTTTGTCTTTCTCTTCTTCGTACACATATCCTTAAGAAATTTGTCAAAAGATGGGACTTGTTGGGTATCGTTAAGAATAGGCATATCCAATTTGACCTGGTTAAACATCTCAAGTATCTTCTTCATGTGCATATTCTTATTATTGTTCTTAAGCCTATTGGGAAAGGGTGCTACAGGCTTATGAACTTGTTTAGCAACTTTGTCCTCGTCAGATGTTTGTGGAGCAGATTGGGAGAAACTAGCAGAGGTGGAGGCTGGAGTAGGATCAATGTGGACTAGATTTTTGATTGGTAGACCTGGTTGTCCACCTTCTTTCCAGATTGAAATATGTTAACAACATTGCACTGGTTGATCGAAGGATCCTGAATTTCATACGCTTAATTAGAGTTTTTAGGGTTAACTAGCGGCTGACTAGGTAAAGTGCCCTTTGGTCTTTCACTTAGAGAGCTAGCTAATTGGCTATCTGCATTTCCAATCTCGATATGGCCTGAGAATGGTTTTTTAGCGTTTGTCCCTGATTTGAATGAAAGTGGCCTGGGACTTCATAAAAGCTTCCATGCTCTCCTCCAGTTTACTTAATTTCCTTTTCATTGGTGAACTTTGGGAGGAGGAAGATGGAGCTTGACTGGGAAAATTTGGTGGAGGACTGGGATGGTGAAAATTGTTGGAGAAATTAAGCCTGGGAGAATTGTTCTGGGCCCAAGAGAAATTTGGGTGATTCTTCCAACAGGGATTGTATGTTTGCGAGTAGGGATTATACGGCGGCCGTGAGAAGGCTGCGTTTAAGTGCTCAGGTGGCACTTGTTGGAATAGAAAATAGGGCACTCTTCAAAAACATGGTTCGGTGCCTGATAGTATGAACAAACCGGATTGTGAATTGGTGGTGGGTTGATCTGGTTGACATTGGCTGGCTCTTTATTTCTAGAGCTCTATTCTCCTCATTAGGGTTGCAATCTTAGCTTCTGCAGCTATGGATGATTCTAGAGATAGGAGCCCTCCTCTTGAAGCTATAGATGTGAATTCCTTTGTTTTTCGAGGCTGGCTCCCATTGCAGGGTTTTCTCAGCTAAATCCTCAAATAAATCCTAACCCAGATCCTCATCCTTTTGCAAGAACCCTCCCTGAAATAGGTTTTTCATCTGATAATCTAAGCCATCGTAGAGAATATGGCACTAGCGCTATTTGTCCACACCATGATGAGGGCACTGAGCTAGGAGGTCTTTGAATCGCTCAAAGTATCTCCAAAATGGTTCACTCGGTTTGTACCTGAGCTGCATGATATTCTTTCTAATGAAGGTAGTTTTGTGAATTGGGTAGAATTTCTTCAACGAGGCCTTGACGAAATCGTCCCACGTTGTAACTGAATCTGCCGCCAAACTGTACAACCATTTTTTAGCTAGGTCCTTTAGAGAAAAGGGGATGAAACGTAACCTAATGGCATCATCTTCTAGCTGGGGAATACGCATCATGAGGCACACTTCTTCAAATTTCCTAACAAAGAAGTATGCGTCCTCTGATTCTAAATCATGAAATTTTGGGAGAGTGTTGATGAATTGAGGCTTTAATTCAAAATAATTTTCATTTTCCTCAATCAGTTTTATACAAGATGGCAATGAGGTTCTGATCGGGTAAAACCACTCCTGAAGTAAAGCAATCACCGGTTCTGGATGTAAGGGTAGAGAAGTGTTTCTGATTAATCTGGAAGTTACAGGATCTCTAATCCACTCTTGCATGCAGCATACCACAAATAATGTAAAAACAACAAACAATCGAAAAAGAATAAAAAACAAACAAAACAAAGAAAAATAACCACAAAGCCTTAATCTAAGGTACCGGACCTAGACGACTCCTAACTGGTCGATTCTCTGGGGGAGGTTGTTGCAGGAACTCGACTACAAGCTAATCGGTCAGGAAAGGACAAAAATCGATAGGAGGTATCCGGGAGTGAGCCACGGGCCTTAATTAAGCCAAACCACGGAGCTTTCGATGCTTGCCTCTCAATCTACTTTCCTTAAACACGATTTTACAGGAGTATAGTTCTTGCAATTTTCACCTCGGTTAATTCTTAATGAGTCTGAGATGTCCCTAGGGCCAATGTCTATCACTTTTTAGTTAAGACTGGGTTATGTGAGTGTACTTGGAGATGATTTTTGGGTTAAGGAAGGGTAATGAAATCCCCATCTTATCTTATTTATTTGAGATTTTGCCCTTAATGTCAATTGTGCAACTGTATAGTTTATTCAAACAAGGTAACACTCCAAGTGATAAATTACTCTAAAATGTTGGTCCTATTCTATATGAATGCACACGTATCTTTTCTCCAGAACTCTTCAACAGAAATTGAAATGAATTGAAATGACACGTGCCCTAAATGTAAGAGTTTAATCCAAATTTCAATTAAGCAATAAATGGATTTTGTTGAGTTTATTAAACATGTATAAGGTGAAGCAATCAAGAAAACTAAAAAATTTTTTAGAAAGCAATTTGAGCGTCTTTCGGCAACCCTGCAGAAGAGTTTATTAGTGCTTCAATCGGAGAAGAAACTCGCTTTTACACGAATTTTCTGAGGGCAAATGAATCTTCGTGCAACGTCCTTGACCACCACTCTCACTTCTCGTGATAGTGAGCTCCTGGTACTTCTCCTGCACATAAGAACAAAGCAAAATCTTTAGTATTGAACAATAAAATCGTTCCCTCCCCGGTAACGGCATCAAAATTTGATCGGCAAAAAGCAAGCACAAAAATAGGTAAAGGAATGTGGGTCGATGTTACTGCTTTTGCGATTCTTCTGTAGTAGCAAGGGCTCTACGGGTCATATCCACATTGAGGGGGAGCGATGAAATCTTAATGCGGCTTCGTTGTTCAAGAAAAAGAGAAAGTTCTTTGTTTCAAATAAAGAATTTGAAAATGAAATCAAGTTAGTTTCAAAGAGTTTTAGAATGATTTGGTGGTTTGTAAAAGTGATTTTCTAGATGGTAAAAACGCATGGCTAACTTTCTACTAAGTGCTCCCACTAATCTCTAACTTTTTGAAGATGTGGCCTCACGATGGATCATTGGCAAGCAGAGAACCCTTTTGCATAGGAACTATTCATGTGAAAATCGAGTGAAAGTTCTTCCTTTAACTTTAACTTTACACGACAAAAACTTGGACATTCCCTTATCAAGATCTAATTAAAG